>BGPR01002557.1:0-171920 GCA_013235015.1 Araneus ventricosus | reverse complement strand
GCAATATTCTACACCAAATTCATGATGTCCTTGATTTTACTTGTCTTCATAATTGTAACTGATTTAACCATAACATTTAACTTTCCAATAATGTGTACAAAGATTAATGTTATTTGTCTTTTTAAAAAATCTACATTTTTGGTTGATATTGATGAAATTTGGCGCATATGCTCTTCAGAACAAGAGTAGAATCACTATCAACTTTTCAAAGCTCAAAAGATAATTAAAATTTCAGTTAATAAAAAAAAGTAGGCAAGATTTTGCTGTCTTTTCGCCGTATTTTTCAAGAATATCATCTAAAAAATGACATTTTACGTCATTTTAAAATTCAAAAAAATATCTTTTTAATGATACCAATTTAATAACTGTACAATTTTTTCTTTGATTTAAAGAAATTTAAAAAGTGCATGATTTACAACAATGCTTTTCAATTTTAAGATGACAAACTAATTTGCTTATTTAATCACATTATCACTAATTTCCTTATTTTTATATAATCGCATATTTAATCACATTATCCCAGCATGTCGAAGTTCACGGATGAGATGAAGCTGCCGGATAAGTAAGCAAGTTCTCGCTCCCTTGGTGGATACAGTAATTGTGGTGTGGCTCTTAGGACCCATCTCCGATGTCGGGTCGTACCCCGGTAAAATGGGGGGTCGTCGCATGAGCCGCTCGTAATAGGGGTTATTATGCAGGGACCACAGTGCCCGATGAAGTCTTGGCGGCCGGTCATGACGAAAACTAACAATTACTCAATTACTAGATATTAATCTACCTTTCATTTTTCTTATCCCTTAAATAGGCTTTCGAACTCGTAAGATTTTCATTTTTCAAATGAACCTGATGAAATTAAATTCTAGAATATTCTTATATTTTGTGTTTTCCGCTATTACTAAAATCACTTTTGAGTACCCCTAACTTGTCCCTCGCGTACGCCCAGGGGTACGCGTACCACGGGTTGGTGACCTCTGATCTAGAAAAAGTCATTTGATATTAATAAAATTTGAATTCAGCTCATATATACTCAATTCTTAATATCAGGTCTAATTTCTTTTATTTCTAATTAGTAATTTATGTACTATACACTATACATAGTGCGAAGCAAATAAATTCTCTTCTTTATTATGCATCACACAAAAGCCAATGTTCAATAGTTGCAATAAGTAATAAGATATAGCTTTTGTTTTATTTTCTGTCTTTTAGAAAATATATGCAATTTGTAATTTATTTGATGATACATTTATTTTGTTGTGTACAGTATTTTTCATGAATATAGTTAAAGTATTTTTTAAAGAATACGTAACTTTTATTAAACCTATTTAATAAATCATAAAATATGCTAAATTTGTGTATAAAAATATTTGCAGGAATGTATTTTTTTCCCGGGTAGGTGTTTTATAGAAGGGATGAAAAATTAATGAAAATGTGTCACGTAAGGGGGGGGGCAGCTTTGCCAGTTCCGCCAAGGGCGCAGGATCACCTCGGTACGGCCCTGCTTCTACCTATTTAAGATGGTAAAGGATACTTGAGACATTTAATCATGACCAGGTGATTTCTGTATTTAAAATGAATTGTTACTTTGACTTAATTACAGATTTAAATAGTGTACGGGCACAAAAGAGCCGAGCAAAGAGATTTAATGGTTTTATTTTTGAAATAAGCTTGAATAGGTTTAACTGTTTTTAAAGTTTTAACTATGGCATTTTTAGCATGATTGCCACGATTTTAGTTTTAAAAAAAATACTTACTCATTCTTAAAAGCTTATAATTACATAAAGCATTTTTTTTTATGAACCTTGACTAATTTGTTCTCAAGATGTGCAGCCAAGTCTCGGAGCAGATATTATACAAGCAGTGAATTCAAGTCCCTTCTAGTTTATCTGCCCAGTGTTAATGTTATCATTGATGAACTTTGACCCGAAAACAGCGAATCGGTTCCATTGTAAACTTGGCGTGTACCAATGTAGGCGAATGCAGTTACCCCTCGCCATTATTTCGTCAACGTAAACCGTATTTCGACACTTATCTGTTTGTCGCCAGTCCTGGAAGCTCGGACGAACAGAAGAGAATGAAAAGCAAAATACTCAGGAACATGTCTTTCCGTAAATGTGTAAATTTTGTAAGGTGTGTTAAACTTTATTTTCCTTTTTTTGTTATTGTGTATTATGGATTTAAATTATTTTTAATTATTGTGTTACTATGTTATTTACTTTATCATTTATCTGTATTTTCGTCGATTTTATTTGGCTGACGATCTTGGATGGCAATTTGGTTAATTGACGATCAAAATAAAGCACTACAATTGGCTATTGTTATAAGACTAACCGAAACTTTCGTAAAACAGGTACTTTAAGAAAGCGCCATTTTATTGAAGTTCAGCAGCTGCTGTGTTAAATGGATAGGAAAATGGAGAAGCTTTCACTAATAATCAATGTCCTATCTTGGATCTATATGCTGCGAATTTATCTGTCCCAGTAATTCTCCTTATGCTTCTATGCTTTTTTGACATTATGTAATTTCTCCGACTTTTTTCGTTCATTATTTGATTTTCGTACTTGTTGAAATTTTTTAATTTTTTTTCAAATTATATATATATATATATATATATATGTTTTTAATTGAGTTTGATTTGCGTATTATTCGAAAAGTAGCAGTGTTTAACCATTTATTCTGTTTTTGCTCAGATGGAAAATAAATATGAAAAAGTAAAAACTCCAGTTGCTTTACAACAGCTAAGGTCATGAGCATTCTCACCTTTATATTGGGTTATTTTAACAAAATAAATTGTCTGAATGAGTGTTTTAATTGAATACCGAGCTTCTACATATACTAAAAGAAACTGAATAAAAATGTGCTAGACGTATTGATTTAAAAATAACTCCCGCATTATATTCAACTTTTCTTTTTGTTTCGTTTTTACTTGCAAGTAATATTACTGTCAAAGTCATACTGCATTTCACGTGTCTCATTTCAAGTAATCTCTCACTTTTTCAATTAACTTATTGTTAAGCCAGAATGGATAGAGAAGAAACTTTGCTTTTTCTGAACAACTAGAAAATCACCCGTCATGGTATGACGGGTGCAAATTGCCTCTTCATTCGAGAGATTTCCCGTCAAATTTGACGTGTTTAAATAGATATATATGCGAGAGAAATGAGTGAAATTTATTGAAAACGAAAAAAATAAACATGTGTTTTATGACAAGAATTTTTTTTATTTACATATTTCTTTATTCAAAAAACCTCTTGGTAAACAACATTCCGTGTGAAGTATTTTTCGTTGTTTAACAATTTTATTATAATTCAATAACCATGAAAATCTCAGCTTGTCAACCGTAAGTCAAAAGTTGAAATTTCAAAGGAATTCTGTTTCGAAATTCCAATCAAAACGTTTTGACAAGCACTTCTCTGCTTATCAAAACGTTGCCAAAAAATATTAGGCCTATCAAATTATATCATCACGATTGCAATAATAATGAGATGCATCGTGGCGTCCAAACTATATCACGCGGATGATATACTACTGATGTAATTTACTACTTTCTATTAAAAAATGGAAATTAAATTGAAATATATGATTAATATAATTTAAAATTTCTCGGGAACTATTGATCATAGCGAGATAAATTTTATATCAATCGATAGCAAATTTTATTTCACTATTTTTGAGCTATTAAATTTGAAATTAGAACGACAATTACTCTTTTAAATTTAAAATTACTTAAATTTAGATTCTCTAATAATGAAATAATGCTGTTTAACGACTCGCAGTGCTATGGCGCGAGTTTTATTGTTGGTGACGTCAGAGCGTTACCGAGAGATCTAGGCTATTTTCCGAACAATAAGTAAATAATAAAAATACGAATAAAATATGAGAGTCATACTTTTTGCTAAAATAATCAAACTCAAGAAACTGCAATTTCCGAATGGAATATCAAACGCAAACGCTTGTGTATGTATGCCCCCTTATTACTCAAGTAATTTTAAAAGCCGAAGTCTCCCCCTCGTAATTAAAATATACGTACTTTTCGTGTTTTTAGAATTTGATGGTACTATAAACTTTTTATTTCTTTTCTAAATGGTTTTTTATGTAATTTATTATGCAGTCAAATGAGACAATAAAACTGAGACCGAATAATTCTTGTAATGTAATTTTTATTCGAAAACAAAAGAAAATCGCCATCTTAGAAGACTGCATTATTGTTCTCCTTCCGTGTTTTGTTTATCCTACAACCAAATGTCATTAAAATGCAGTTAATCGAGTAAAACAGAGTTAAGTTTTCGCATTATATCTTATACAAAAGTAAAAATTACATTTAAATGTTTGTAATTCATTTTATATTGCATTTTTTGACAGGATCAAATAGAGCATATAAAGGGGTAGTCGAGAACTATTTTTAGTGAGTCTTGTGTTTGCTGATTAACGTTTTCTCCAGCACTGCTTTTAAAGACATTTCTACTATTTACACTATATGTATTTCTAGATTATATTTAAAAAAAATTTCAGCAGGCTAAGTTATAATTATTCGTGAAGTATCTTTTGATAATTAATTAGAATTCATCTTATCAGAAAGCATAATTTTTTAAAAAAAAATTCTTTACTAATTCTGTTGGCTTTCAGTATCAAAATTTAAAAGTAAAATTTACCTTTTCATCTATTTAAAGAGTTTTCAGACAGAACTATTGACTATAATGCTATACATATCACCTGCAATGTATGGTAATGCATATAGTCAATCTGCGTTTAAATTCATGTATCAAATCAGGGCTTCTTAAACTGTGGGTCGCGACCCCAATTGACGTCGCCTAGAAAAATACGGAGATCGCGAAAATTCTCACAGTGCTTTCTTGTGTCAGATTCTTCTACGTTTTTAAGTAAAAATAGTTAAGAAAATAATTTCGGCTTAAAAGATAGCATTGAAACTTTATAATTTACCGTATTTAATTCAATTTTTCTTTAGTTTTCACTAATCATAGTGTGTAAAAAGTTAGTGAAGAAAGCTGTGTAGAAAGTTAAGAAGCCTTGCTATAACCCAGGCTTAATTGGTGTGCAAAATGTACGTCATATCGGATGTCCTTTCTATTACTAGATTGCCTATATCTTACTTATTTTTATTCAGTCTATTAGTACCTAAATTCATTCCTCCAGTGCTGATAATGTGTCCGTAGGTTTGCTCGTAGAACAATTTAACATTTCCTAATTTTTTCAAATTTTTTTTTTCTTATTAAATATTTATTTTTTTATCAGGTTGACTTTTATCATTCTCTGATTCTTGTCGTTTAGAAGATAACATCTGGAGATTTGAGGGGGCGTGTAGATATTTCGTGAACAGCTGTTTTGCTATTGCATTTTAATGTATTTCTGAAGAATTTAAAAAAAAAAATTATTCTAAGCATAGCTTGAAACTTATTGAAGTGTTTCCTGGTGTGACTTATGGAATGTAAAATAATTTTATTTAAATGAGGATACTTTTATTTCCCAGCATTTGATGTTGCTTTTCTCTATAATTTAATAAAATTTATAAGTTCATTGCTTTAAGTCTGATTTAATTGTGTTATTGTGATACGCTACTCCGGAGTGAAAGACATAAGTAAAGAGAAAAACAGAATATTATTTGTTGTATTTAATATAAAATGTCAGACATTTAGTTTAAGAATAAAAATTATTTTCGTGGTAGAAGAATAGCAAAAATATTGAACTATCAGCAAACAAATATTCAACACATTCATCTTTAAACGAATGTCTTAATAATTAAAAAAAATATATTTTAAAAACTGTTTCTTTCCGTTGACATTCTTTTCATTTTTAAGAGGAAAAAATAAGTCGATATTTGACCCACCTTATTTTCTTTTAACTTAAAGATGAGCCCACCTTTTCCTTTCTGTTAGTTCATGACCTGAATACACACATTTCGTTTCCTCCTCAATTTATTGTTGATATTTTTTTATAGTTGCATGCGTTTCAAATAAATGGCCTGTTTGGATTCAAAAAACAAGCTCTTGTAACTATTTGATTGGCTCCTCGAATGTTAGGTGGTTGTATCATTGGAATCACTTCATCCTATAATACTAATACTTTGTGTCGATGAGTTAGTTACCTTCAAATTGTTTAATTCAATTGTTTGGAGGAAGTGCCATGCTTTTCTTTTTTTCGTGAAGGCCATTGAGGTGTCTTAATCACGCGACGTTATGAATGAAAATGCCTCATGTAACCGGTCGAACAACTAACGGCTATAGGGTTACAAGTAGTCTTAGATCGCCAAATCATTGAATGGCTTTGCAAAGAATTGATGGAGATTTTTAAAAGCAATTATTATGCCTATCTCTCTTCAAGCGTGAATTATATAAGGGACGGTGATCTTAGGTTCCTTTCAAAAGTGCTCAGTGAACCGAGGAAGAGAGGGTATATTTAAAAGAATATTCTATCTTGGAACGAGAGTTTGACTTCCGAGCCAGCTGTTACATTGAATATCCATTAAAGTTTGAGTTGGAGAACTGCTTATAAAATTCGTTAATTTTTTATGAATGAGTATTGATCTTTTCTTTGTTATCTTATAAATTAAATGCAGTTTATAATCCTTGAAATCTTCATTGTATATTACTTATATATTGGAATGATTTTTCCTCACTTTCTGTCTTGTCCAATTAAATGCCACCTGTTGCCGACTTTCATGTTGCTTTCAAGTACAATTTTAATATGTAAATGTTTCTTTAATTTATTAATTGCCGCATTAATGTCAAAAGCGGTGTGTATATAAATCCTATTTCATTCAGTATTGTAAATCATAGATGAATATGGCTTTAATATGGACAAATAATTATATAATTAGATTTGAATACCTTTCCCCGATAGCAAGTATTTTTCTATAATTTTGAAGCATTTGTTTTACTTTGCATTAAAAATACTCTTACTTGATGTGTATATTAACTAATTTATATGGATTAGATAAATCTTGGAACATTTCTAGATATCTTGGACCGGTTTGTAAAGGATTGTCGATATTTAAGCAAAAATTCTAATACTTTGATTCTACAAATGTATTTTGTAAATTGTTTGTTTCTTCTAATGGTTGCTTCTAAAGTCTTATTCGAATGTTTATTTTCTGTCTATTCTGAAACTTTTGATTTTTTTTTTATCCTTTTCCCATTCATTCGAATTTGCCCCCCTTTTTCATATTCCGCCATTTCCTCCGAAGAAAAATTACGTTGAACCTTGCTTTTTTTTAATGTCTGAGTGTGCAAAGGCGAGAATCAGTTTACTTCTTAAGGAGTCGAATCTAGCTAAAAATAAAACTTTTCATTTTGAATTGCAAAACAATCGTGAAGAAATTGAGCGAAGAGAAATGCTCTTAACCTCTTTTCTATCGCAATTAAATTATTCGTGGGTGAAGTTACCTGATCCAAAACAGGAGAGCCGATAGTCTTTTAGGCGAAACAAATTCTAATTATTGAAACCGATTTTAAAGAAATTAATATTTTAAATTTAAACCCGTCTTCATAATTGTTTGGTGTGAGATATATAGTCGGAGAATTTTAATGAAGTAAATGTTATAAAATGGCCCGATTCATATCAGTTAGATGCCACGAAATCTGTATTTGATGAAAATTTGCATAATTTTAATTATAGTACATAAAAATGTATTTGAATTCTAGTCTCTAGATTTAAGTGTGATAAATATTATAAGTCAACGTCGGAGAAAATAGAAATTAAAGACACGTTTTATTCTTATCCCCCCAATATAGTAAATGCTGATGAGTTCTTTCTACTTTGGCCATCTAGTTCAGTTGGAGACTTAAGAAGAACTAATAATGCCTTGGTTACTTTGATACTACTTGTAAATTGTTGTTGGTGCTTGAATTCTGAACTTTTGAAATACCGTGCAGGGCCGGTAGCGTAGGGGCGCCAAAACAATGTGGTTCTAGTCCATAAGCCGGAATTTCTCTTCGTTCGTCGGACTTACGCCCCTCAAAATAAATATAAAACTTCAATATCTATATAGGCATGTTTATAAATTATTGATGTTTAAAATGGAATTTAATGAAAATAATTGAAATATAGCTTTTCCCCCCTTTTCAGTACAATTTAAATACTAAAAAGAGGAAATAATTAAAAATTTTAATTGAAAAAAATCAATTTTTTTTTTACATGAAATGTATGCATTTTTGGCTGTATTATGTTGGACTATGTATGTATATATCCAAGTACATATTAATACTGAGCTTATGAATTTTTCTTCGCCTAGAAATGCTTTTTTACGCTGGCAATGTACCTGCGCTTATAATTTTTGTTTTAGTATGAAAAGAATACGTATTGAATAAGAGATTTCAAAGGTGAAAATTTTCTAGTTTTTAAAAATATATCCTGACATATTTTAAAAATATTGAACAAGATAATTGTTCGTTTTAATTTATTTTTCACTTTATTTTTTTCTAATTTATTGCACTTTTGCTTACTTTTTGCACCACGATTTCAAATGATACTATCTTATACGATTTAGTATATGAATAATTTTTCCTTTGTGAAAATTTCGACTACAGTATATTTTTTTTAAAAACCACGAATAATATTAAATTGGATAAAATGAACTTTTGCTCATATTACGATGCACACTTACAGACGCGCAGTTTAGCTTCTGTTGTGCGTGAGGCTTGCGTCGAATTCTACGTGAATGGGATTAAATGGGAGCTCAATTACGTTTTCAGGGCTCTGTTGTACCTAAGCTACTCAAGACGTACACAGTTAGTTGCCTTGCTGCTATGAAATCACAATTTTATGCAGCTTCTGCTTTCTGGGAAATAAATGTTTGATAAAAAAATATTCAAGTTAAAATATTGTATCCTGAAAACGTTTTTCAAATGTTCTTGAAACTGATATATTAACTGTTTGCACTTTTGAAAAAGTGTTGAATTGAAGTTGTATGAGCGTAACATGGTATTTACTACGCCTTGAATTTCAAAGTGTAATTCAGTTACAAAGAATTTTCTCGGGGTAACTCTTTAAAAACTGGGTAAAATCTTTTTTCTTTCTTCCTAAACAAAACAACTGTTCTTAAAAATATTATAAATTGTAAAGAAACTTCACATATATTATGAAGCATATATTATACCCAACGGGAAAATTAATCACTAAACTAAGTGCTTTAAAAAAAAAGTATAAAATGTGCTTCGTTATGTATAGGTTTCTTCATTTAAAGTCAATGAATAGATGAATTATTATGAACAATTTTCAGTTGAGAGTATCCAATTAAGAGGAAGTTGTATGTGTTGCATTTTGCATTTCAGAGTTTTCAGAAATTTTGTTAAGAGTACGAAAAAATTCGCGTACGACAAATATTTTCAGGTCTGATATTTTTATTTTCGAACTTGCCTATTTTTTTGGGGGGCGGGGAGGGTTTATGAACCATAAAGGATTTTCCCCCGCCCTGCCATAGCATCCGAGGTGAACTGAAAGACCCACGAATATCAAATTCGGGCACTTGGCCAACGCATTGTGGCCCTCATTAGGAGCGGAACATGCAACGGTCCTTCAGACAGAGGTACTACGCGTCATCGGCGTAGAGGTTACCCTATCCCGCACCATTATTGTATCCACCAAGGGAGCGAGGACTTTCTTACTTATATGGCAACTTCTCATCCCCTTATTTGAGGTTTCCCCCTGTGGAATGAGGGAGGGGTTAAGAAATGTAAACATTTTTCAGATATTTTGATTTGCATTTTTAATTATTAAAAATTTTAATATTACTTTACAGTAATATACAATTGATTAACGGCTTCTAATTGAATTATTTTGAAAGGCCAGAGCTATTAAAAAAGTAAATAGAGCTACGATTTTTTCCTCCTGGAACCCTGTATGGTTTTCTGATTGTTGAAAAATCACGAGATAAGGAAAGAGAGGACGAAAGGCTGCTTACATTTTAATTTTAAAGAAGTTGTAAATGATCTTAGACGTTTGATTTTACTCCTTTTAACTGTCACTTGAAACAAGGTTGCTTAAGAATTGTTGAATTATTATAGTGTCATTAAAAAAAGTTAAGTATTCATAAACAGCTGGGAATCTTCTCAAAATTCAAAGCACGAAGCTACTCTTGCGAAAAATTTGAATTATCATTTGGCAATTATTTTTACTTTTAACTTTTACAGACAAGTAGGAAGTAACAACCCCTTTAATATTATACAAAATTTTTAAAATAGTCGAATCATTTTAATTGTGCTTCTAGATTTTAAGCCCTTGATTGAATAACCTGAATAAAGCAGTGTTCAAATGTGTGTAATCATCATAGCACAGTGATAAATGAATATATTCTCGGTTAGCCACATAAAATAGTATAACTGTCACGCTTTCTAAAAACATAAGGGATTCTATTTGAAATCTTGCGTTTGTCTGAAAATATAATTGGTTTCTTTATTAATAAAATTATTGTCCAGAAACTTCAAAGAAATCATTTCAATAAATTTTGAGCATCCATGTCTTGGCCTGAATTTGATTTCTTCTTTAATCTTTCAAATTAGTTTTTTTTTTCAGAGAATGTTAATGTGTGGTGTAGTCTAGACTTTTAACATGTAATTGATTATTTATGTACTGTTAACCTTCATTTATATTTGATGATTAATTCTTCTGAAGAACAAGCAATTCATGAAAAAATCATTTCATTTGAAATTAAAATTTAAATATGTAAACTAGGTTCTATGACCTCGCAGATTTTGTTTTTGCTTCTTGTTTAGATTTTGCTACTCTGGAAGTAGATTAGTGGTTTTAGAGTAAAACAAATCGGCTTATGTAAATCGATCAAGCCTGTTTAGCAACCGACGTGCTTTAATTATCATAACAGATTCGTATTTATTCCCAATAAATGACTTTAAAAAATTATATTTCAAAACAAGTTTTATATGTTCAGGAGATCAGTTATTTGATTTATCATACGCAAAAATGATTTATTTTGTCATGTTCAGTTTTAGACTTTATTACTTCTTCGCTTTTTTTCAGCACCAATTTTGTCTTTAAGACTGAAAAGGATAGATTTGCCAGTTGTTCAGGAATTTATTGAGTTGGGTAATTTTTAAAATTGTCATAATGAATAATTCAAATTCAATATTGTCTGTTGTATATACACTGTTTCTATATGCAATATCATTTTCTATGTTCATATGACTAAATAATATTGATTCAAAGCAAAACAGCAATAGGCACTGTACTTGTAAAGCATCTTTTCCGTTCATTTCATTTTTTCAGTTACTGTTCATTTTTTATATTGAAGAGTAGTAACCAGTGGTGCCTAAACCGTGGGTCGCGACCCCTTTGGGGGTCGGGAGAAAATTTTTGTGGGTGGCTAAATTCAAAGAAATTTATTTGAGAATAAAAAATATGAGGCTTTTCCTCAAAAACCGTGGTTGCGATCCCTCCGGGGGTCGCGACAAAATATTACACAAAGTGAGGTTATCAGAAATGAAAAAAGTTTGCGCACCACTGAACTACGGTAGAGTCTCTTAACCGGCAGCAACGTCACATCGCCGATGCCGGAAAAGAGATTTTCCGGATAATTCGATAAATGTTTCTAGAACTTATCTGTTCCTATTTTGTGATGCTATCTGTTGAAATTGCATCATGCGATGTCCGTTGATCATTTTTCGATCTATCAGCCGCAGTTAAATAATGTATTAATAATGACAGTCACAATTAAATAGTTAATTGAATATAATCATGCCCAGATTAAACCCACTAGGGGCCTTTAGGCGATGCAAGCTTCAAGGCCCGATTCCCAACTTCCAAAATCAGATGTTTTTTTTTTTTTTGTTTTGTTTATTTTAATTTCTATATAAGCAGTTTTAAGTAAAAAATATTATGACGAATAAAAATAACAAAACATTTAATTGCTGGTTACATGCAACAGAGCTGGTGTCAGTGTCTCGTCTGTAAAAATTTAATTTAAATTTAAAAGTAATTTTAAACCAAATGGTAAAAGAAATATAAACTTTAAACACAGTCTAAATACTCTAATACAAATTTTGTCAGAGCTGTTGATTTTTGAGTCAATCAGCCAAGACCACACACGCACTGAAGCTTAAAAAATAGCTAATTATAATTTGAATAAATTCGAATACAGACGACTCTTGAAAATGCTCAAATGAAATGAAAGTAAGTAATTAAATTACCCTGAAAATAATGTAAAAAAAACCCGCCTCCTCAAGACTCCCTAAAGTTGTGGTACTCCTAGGCAGTTGCCTATTTGATAATCTGGCCCTATAAATAACGAATAGATTTGAGATTAAAATACATACACATAATTGTATATTTCAGAAAAAAATTAAACAGCATTAAAAAATTACCATTAAATGGATGTTATCACATGAAAGTTATGTATTTCTTACTGTTATGGCATGCAATTTCGAATGTCTACCTTCTTACAAGATTGTCGTCGGAGTTTTAAAAAAATCGCTTTGTATACAGTGAAGCTCAGTATCTATTTTTATTTTATTGGCCTAAATTTTGAATTTAAATTATTGCAAAAATGCCCTTATTTTGATATTAGCGGCTAATTGAGTTTCAGCTACCATAGATTTTACTGTGTATACAAGTTTAAGAATGAATATTATTCTTTTTAAAATTCTTCCATCATTGATCAAAGATTTTAGATCCTTCTTTTTCATCATTTTTTATTGCTGTGTTTCTTTTGGAGATACTACTTTTGATGGCGTTGAAATTGCCAGAATATAATATGGTTGAAATTGCCAAAATATGATGGCCTATGAAAGAACATCGTGTTGAGCGCGTAAGTAACGGATTTATAATTTAGAACGACGAACTTGCTTCCAAAGAGAATTCGTTGATAAAAACGTCACTAAAGAGGAAGAGGATGTGAGTAGCGCAGACGGTTCATAGGAAGTTCATACCGAATACAGTTTATCGCTTTTGTATATAGTTGCCATAAGCAAATTTTAAATTTTTTAGTTTTGCTTGAAATTTTTCGTCTAGTTCTTTCAGTTAAATGTTTTCTGAATTCCTGGTTATTGATTTTTAAATTTTACTGAATGGAAAGATGTTACCAAAGAACTTTTAATACGCATATTGTCGCTTAACAAGCAACACCACCTATCTCAATTTTTTCAAATTTCAAAGAGGAAGATTCAAATGAATTCTTCGCAACCAATAACGAATATTTCTGATTTTTTTTAAAGATCTACTTTGAACACGAGACCACATGTTCCAACCAAACGTGAATTTTTTTTTTTTTTTTTAGAAATATTCATTTCTGGTTGCAAAAAATTCATTTGAATCTTCCTCTTTGAAATTTCAAAAAATTGAGATGGGTGGTGTTGCTTGTTAAGCGACTATGTATTTATTTGCAGGTTTTGTTTATAATCTTATGAGTGCCAATAAAAATAGAATGGTTTCCCGTAAGAAAAATGGCTCGTTTTAGACATCTTTTCTAATAAAGTCTGGTCCAATCTTCTGTTCTGGCTCGGATCTAATGCCATTTATTGGGGTCGGAAATTTTCATTTGGGCCGAGGAAGATGACACATATTTATTTAAATAAAATTGAGCTGAATCTTTTTAGAGTGAAAGGAGACCATTTCATGAATTTCCTTATTTTACTTCTTTTTATATCCATATCCTTTGAGGTTTTTTTTTTGCAAAGGAATTTATATAAAAAGTTAAAGCGCCAAGATTGAATTTAAAACGGCTGGATTTTAAAGACCAGGACCGTACAGAACTGTAATTTGCTGTCATTTGAATCGTATTGTTCTCCCTGTTTTTTTCAGTAGAAATCGGTAATGTTAAATTTTTATTGTGCCAGATGTTACTTTCTTTGATTAAATGCAACTTTACAATCTTAACATCGGAAACTTGTATATCAAGAATATTTTGTTGAAAGTCATTTAAGTAAAATAAATACTGTCAAGACTTTTGTAAGCGATCATTTGATTGAGAGTCTTTTACTACACGCAATACTATAAAGGAGGGAATGCTGTCCTGGGGAACTTTTTTTGTGAACTAGCCAACTTTCATGTCACACATGAAGAAAAATAAAACTTCCGTGCAGCCGCCCGACTTCAACGTAACGGTTGTCCCTGATATGCCCATTCGCAGTGAAATTTCTAAATGGTGGTAGTTAACGCATTATTGACCGGAGACGTCATATGACGTCTTTTGATACCAGTGGACGTCTTCTGATTACCAAACATAATAGACACAATGTATTGTTCTTTCCTTTTCATTTTTAGGAAAAATTGTCGGCCTGTCGCATGAGTCTCTACAAGAATCTCTTGGTCAACAGTGTGTTAACAGCATGATTCTATTCGGATTGGCAATTTGTTTCTTCCAAGTGGATTGGAGATAATCCTGCTTCATTTTTTAACTTCGGCTAGTATTGGACAGTTATTGAGCGTTATATAGAAAAGAATTTGTTTTATCAGTTTCTTCTGGTGATGTTGCTTTATTCGTAAAATAAATTCTAAGTGTATTGGATTTTTTTAAACCTTTAATTGTTCAATATTTCGATGAATCTGTTCCGTTTTTTATGAAATGAAATGTATCATGCAATTTCTGAAGCAATCATTTCATGCAATTAATAGAAAATGTTGGATTTGTTTTTGTCCAGATTGAACTGCCATTCTGGATTTTTCCAATTGACGTAATTTTTGACGTAGATGAATACATTAAACTCCAGTGATATTCAATATTCATGTATCTGGAGTGCAATAATTCTTCTGCTGTCTAATTTGTAAAGTTTGGGCTAAAATATTTTCAACAAGATAACACATCATAGTTCGATCTAAACCCTGTTCTTTTTGGTAATTAATGATGTGTAAAAAATACTGAAAAAATATGGAAGTAAAGGCCAGTGAATTATAAAACTTTATAGAGATGAGAAAACGGAAAAACTAAATGTTCTGACGTTTCCCCCTTTGTGTAAAATCCCTGAAATATGAAAAGTTACCGGCTCGGGCGCACGCAAATAAGAACCTAATTGATCCGAATTGGTGTTTCTTGGGTTTTCTCAATTTCATATCCAATATTTACTGTGTGCCGTATACTCAGGAAAAAGGAACCTGATAACTGGAAGCAAAAATGTGAAAATTTGAAAATGCGATCGGGAGAAACGGTTCATAAAGATAAGACGCATTACAATGGTTACTGTTTAAATGGGTGATTTATTTTCCAATCAGAATCTGAACATTTATTCATTTTATATAAATTTTAGACCACATTAATCATTTCGGACTGACAAAATTATTCCGATGCCTGTTTCGTGCTCTTCCGGTCAATCTATGTCAGGTAATCATCTGGACGTGGGTTCTTCACTAATTAATTTTGAATGTAAATTTTTCGCAGCTATTTGAGGGTCCATGATCCATTGACCTAATTGTCAACAGATTGTCATTTGATAAATAAAAGTTAAATTAGTCGTGATTTGATATTACTGACAGATTTATCTGTACGCGATGTGACTGATTTTAATTGTTTTTACAAAAATGTCTTTTTGAAATCATCGCGTATCATAACCCTTTCTTAAGTAAAGCATGAAATAATTTTTTATAAATTCTTTTTATTCTTCTTATCTCTGTATAGAAATATTTCGTTCTCCTTGAAAGCTAATGGAAGGTTATCTTGCATTATAGGATTTAATTAAGAATAAAGCTTTAAAAGCCTATGAAAATTGCGCTCGATACGTGTTTTCTCTTCTTTAATGGTTTTTCTAAAGACTAAATCTTTTTGGAATTATGTTTGATTTTAAATCAATGATAAGGTATTAATATTACCCTAGTCATCTAATAGACTGCTTTGAAGGATAGAAGTTGGAAGGGCGATTGAAAATTCCTAATTCCATCATAAAATTTGCCTGTTTTTTAATATTAAGTAAAAAATTGTTTATCGCAATTCCAAATTCAAATAAAGACATTTTAGTTATGGTTTTTTTTCGCTAATTTTTATTAAAACTAACCTTTTCTGTCTTATTTCTAATTATAAATAAATATCATTTCGAGATTTTTGTTTCCGTATTCTGTTGTGACCAATTATCCAGTAGTAGAACTAGAGGGGAAACTTGAGGGATTTAAGAAAAAAAAAAAACTCGTAATATTTCATATTTTGTTTATTGTACAATTTTTTTTCGTTTGTGCGTTAATCCATTCAACTTTTATTAACATTTATTTAGCAAAAGAGTTTCACCATCAGGAATTTCATAACTTGTTTCTTTTCCATAACGTCCATATTTCTTTAATTAAAAAATAAATAAAGAACCTATTGAGTTTTGGACTCAACAGCGTGATATTACAGGAACTTGGGAAATAAAAATTTTGATCATTAATATTAGCTACAAGAGTTTCCACATGTATGTAGTTTATTTTTTGAACGATGTCTTGCTGATTGAATAGCTTCCCCTTATCTCTTTGTTTCAATACCAGTAATTAATTGACATATAGTGGCGCTTTAAGATAAGTTGGGTTTATTTATTTTGTTAGTACCTTTGTGCTTAAGCATTTTCAAGAACTAATTGGTTTTAAAAAGTAGATTTCTTAATCATCTAAACTCTTCATTTGATTATATCAAGCTTTTAAATTTTTAATTTGCCTTAGTTTACTTTCAGTATGTTTCTGCAATTTATAATCGAAAGCTTTGATTTTAAAGCACAAGTATGTCTCGTTATGTTTTAGATTCACCGTTAAAGGACCATTCATAGCAGTATGTGATAAAAGCTTAACTAATTGAATTTTCAACATTTTAATGAAAAAAGTAATGGTAAAGGATATTCGTGACTGGTAATGTTTTTTTGTCTTCGTGTATGTACGATTTTGACATTGTAAGAACTATTCTACTTATTTTGATTAAAATTATTATCATTATGTTGATTATTAAAATGATTCAAAAATGCAAGTATGATAAAAGAATTTGAAGAGAGTTTTAAAATAGTAATTAGGCCGCGGTGGCCTAGTGGCCGGTGGTAAGGTCTCGGCTTTGGGGACAGAGAGTTCCAGGTTCGAGACCCGAATCCACTAAAGATCCATCGTGTATGGGGCCTGTTGCACGCTAAATCATACGTAGTGGCCAAACGCCCTCCCCTTGGTGTGGTGCGAAAGTTTGGAGAGGGGGTGCCAGCTCAGGTGTCGTCCTCATCATCTGACTGTGGTTCAAAATTACGAGGTCCGCCCCTAAATAGCCCTTGTGTTGCTTCAAACGGGACCTTAATGAAACTAAAATTAAAGAAGTAATTTTCTGATTAATGTACTGCCGAGGGTACTGTACTGTACGTAACCATTCAGGATTTATAAATTTGATTAACTAATATAATATGGCTATTTTTTTAATCGTAACCCCTTTCACTAGTAGTGGCTTTCAACAAATCAGTACAGGATTCTGAAATTGAAACTTTTTTAAAAAACTGTTTTATTTTAAATTTATTTAGAATGAAAAAGGTGGTACCCCTCACATATTTTACTAATTTTTGATCACGGTACGAATGCGTGATTAGGCAAAAGTTTTGATCTTATTGGAAGTCAAAGATAAGCCGCACCAGTTTAACGGAGCGCACGAACCTCAATGGTCCAAAATCTCTGAAGCCTAATACTTATTTAAATTAGCCCTAGCTGAAAAAGATGATTTGAACCTGAATATTTTTTGTACCTGTAAAGTAATTTTGGTTATGTTAAAAAGAACAATTTTTGTTAGTTAATATTTGTGTCAACTTTAGATATTTCTTTCAGTCGCTCATCTATCCAACATTCTTTCATTCATTCATACACAACTCTACATGATAATAAAGATAAGCTATAGATAGTTAAGAACGTCCTTTTTCAGAATTTAGTTGGAATTAAAATGGTTGGAATATTGAAAAATGTAGATGATTTTAACTTAGTCCAAAGCTAGTCATACCCTAATATTTGGAGCAGCATAGCGAAAAGTGGCTGTTACGCCATTAAACCCAATAAATAAACCAACCATCTAATTCCGACCGTAGTTGAGCGGTTTCTGCAGATAATTTACTTGCAGATGCTATGTAGAACACAATGAAAAAAATATTGTGAAATATATGTGAACCTTACACTTCATTGCTAAAAGAACTCGAGAGGTTTAGTTTGTGTAAATGTATTCTGTGAACGGAATGCAACTTTACTAAGTATAATAGTGATTAAAAAAAATATATATATCTGTTTAATTCTGCGCATGCCTGATATTTAAAGTCTAGCCCTACTTGAGCTTGAAAATTGGTCTTTTTTTTCCCGACCTGGCTTGGTCGTAAGCCGGAATACTTTTAGCTCCATCGCACCGGACTGAGTAAGTTCTGATACAGTAAAATGAAGGCCCAAATCCGACTTATTTCATCTTTTTTTTTTATGAATTTCTTTTTGAAAGGACTAAAGAAGTGAGCATAATAGTAAAACAATTCTTTCATAATCTTCGATATAGATTCAAACACTTTTAAAAATGGCGTGTTTCTTGTCTTTCTTTGTAAGTAAAAATTTTATTTAACTACCTTGCTTCTAGACCGGGAATATTAAAACTTACCGCTTAATTCAAATGTAATTCAGGTAGGTCGAGTACGGGCCATACTTTGGTTTCCTTGCTGGTCTTCATTTAACGTGTGTTTAATTTGTAATGATAAAATTATTTTTAAAGATGGTTTTTGAATGTTTTAATGTGATGCTTAAGAATTTTTAATGAGGATAAACACAATTTCCCTTAATCTGAAAATATGATTTCCCGCTCGTTTTAATGAATCGGGAAACGTCTTTTATCCTTAAACTGCATTATTTTTTAAAATTTTAAACCGTAATTGTATAATGCTGTATAAAGTAATGTAAGGAACTCTGCAAAAGTAATAAAAATTTTATCAAAAAAACTTTAAATGCATTAAAAAAACTTTAATAAATTTTTGTAAAAAAAACCCTTTCTACTTCAAATTAAAAGTGTTGTAAACAAATTATTTCATTAATTAATCTTTAAATAATTTAAGAAAGGCAAAATGCATCACTGTGCAGTGAGGCATTTTTTAGCTTTATAATTGCTATAAAATATATGTTCTGTGGTTATTATAGTTGATTGAAATTTAGGCCATGTGATCTATCTTTTGTAAACACTCTATCTCTTTTAATGAGTCTTTTCTCAACATTTATTTTGAAATGAGTCTTCCAGCTGACAGGTGGCGCACATTGCCTCGTCGATAGGCTTCGGCTCGAGTAATGTTTATACTGTTATATCTTAAGATTTTTTCACTCGGACCTACCCAAGTCTTGCTGATTATGTAAGTTTCATTGTGACATGGTTTCATTAAAGAAAACAGTTGCATACGGGCAGAATCTGTCATTCATCTTGTTTTTTTCTGTCTGCGTACTTGTATAGGGCTTCTCAACCGTTTTTTTTCTTTCTTCCCTTTATTTGTCTTTTGATGAAAAAACTGTTCAGAAGCCCTGTCGTGACGCACTTCAGCGACAGAAAAGTTGTTACCGATAGTTACTTAATATAGCTTTTAAATATCCTGTAGCCAAATAAGATAAAGATTTTAAAGAAAAAAAAATTGTAAAGAGAGGGTACGTTTATATATTTAAATCAAGTAATTGGTTACCATTAAGATTCGTTAAAATTCTTGGAAATTCCCATGTTTTTAACATTTCTGCAACGGTTTGTTTTGGGTTCAGTTAACTGTAGGAATTCTGATTTTATCGAGGAAATCACGAACAATTTAACTACCGTTATTAATTTCGATAAAATGGAAGGTCTTGTTGATAAAAATTGTAACATAAAATCTGAAATTCGTTTTTCAAAATTTTCCAATCTACCAGCTGCAAAAGGATTTTGCCGTGAAGCATTATATATTTATTGGTGGCATTATATACTTATACACTGTGGTAGAAATTCCGGACTTTACGGATTGTTGATTTTTTTTTTTTAATGACTGAAGTTTCAGAGAAGATCTAAAATTTCTGCTCTTCCCATTCCCCTCTCCAAAATGAAATTCGCACAACAAAGCTTGAAAATCTGTGTTGGAAGTGGTAATGAGCAATCTTAAAATACAAAATTCAAGATTTGATGTCTATTGAGCTAGTTGGAAAGAAGTTTTGTAAAAACATTTGCAGTAGTAAGGAAGTAATCGAAAAATTATAACTTTCCATAAGTAGCAAGCTACAAATAACTATTGATTATGAAGGGAAAAAAATATTAAAAAAAGATATCTATCTTGCAATAAGGAACTATAGTCCCCAATCCCGTTATCTGAATTTTTTTTGCATCCCATTTCTCCTGTCTATTCTTATTGATTCGGAGGGATATGGATAGACCTACCGTAAATTATGTCAATCCTATGAGTAAGTATGACATTATTCATTCTACAGTCTGTTATATCATTGTGTAATTTTCGTTGAAAATGTTTTCTGAAATTTGCGTCAAGTTCAGAAGTAGTCGAATGCGATCATATAAGTGAAATAAAACGGGTTTCTTAAAAATGATTCGTGTTAGCAATGTCTTTATATACTTGTAACCAGAAGTATTTTATTTGCTTCAACGTTTAAAAGCTTCGTGGTTAGTTTCCTTCTGCTATTTCATAAATGAATGTTGGTGACTGCATTGTGTTATCACGCTTTCGGACAATAAATAGTAAAGATGATAACGTGGAGAAAAGGTTCGTATATATGAAGAGATAATATATGCACACAATGCTGATATGGTGAGGAGTTATCGGTGACTTATTCTCCATGTCCTCTCTGAGCATAGACTTCAGACCTGGTGTGGTCATATTTTTCTACACTACGATAGAAGTAACAGTGTTAAAAATTTCCAATCATCTGAGCTCTTTTACGCTCTTTAAAGATAGCTAGCCATATATCACGCACTTAGCATATTGAGTCAGACTGGCAGAATAACATGTCATAAATTATTTTCCAAAGGCAACTACTATACGGTCATATTTGCTACAACCTAGTGATATTGAAATGGCTACAGCATTTGATGGTCCATTTTGGATTTTGGTTGGCTGCTATTGTATCACTTTGTGGCGATGTTTGCTACTATTCTGTGATTTCTGGAAATGTTGTCAATCACCATTAATTTAAAATTGTTTAATGTGATGTTAATGTAACACTGTAAAAGCACATTGTAATATAGCAACGGATTATTTTTTAAATAGTTGGTTTCCGCTTAATTTAAACATTGCGTAAAAGTATAAGAAATTTTTTAAATTTCACTTGATTTAAATTTCTTCCAAATTGAATCTCTTTGATGTCACGGATTGAAATTACATTGAAAGGATTTCAGTGACTTAACTTGAAGTGATTACAATTCGTTTAAGTTATTGTGGTATCGAGAAAGCTGATTTCTGCTGTTACAAGACAGTTTACGTGACCGTTTGATAAAACATTTATTATAGTGATATAAGCTGTTTCCGAATGTCAGTATTGTTTTGATGATACGAAGGCAGGCCTGTGCTATTTTATCGAGCCTTATGATAAAATTCCGACTCCTAATAGTAGCGGTGCGTTTGATGGTCCGCTATCCTTTTTGCTCGTCTGGAAAATTTTAAACATTGTTGTCCGAAGGACTTTCAGCATAAAATGAGCTTCCTGAATTGTTGCAATTGCTGCTAAAATGGGAATTATTGTAAAATAATTTCTAGTTATCTGATCCTTTGTTTCCTTTTCCGTTTGTTTTTTGTTTCCTTCTGCTAAGTTTCATTTCCCTTACCCTCTCGCGAAAGATTTTTATTACACTTTCAGTAAATTATAAAAGGCCAAAGCAAGGTATTTTGTTTTCTGACGTCGAATGGATATATATGCATTGAGATGGATTTCAAGGTTTGTTTCTTCCTTTAAAATAAATCCTTTAGTGAATTAAAAATATTAATGCATAGTATAATATGGATAAAACAAACACACTGATGGGGTACAAGGGATGGGATGATGACTTATCAGGATTTGCATTGCATTTTAATTGATGGCTTCATGCAAATACCGATGTTAAAAATAGAATGTCAGCTTAATAGGCTTGAATGTAGATATTAAAGAATCTGTCTTCATTATTTCATTTTTGTATTTACTGACTAAATTCCTTTGCTGTACTTTAAAAATGAAGTAGATTTTATCGTAATCAATTAAGAGATTTCATTGTTATGAAGTGAAATAATACAACAATATTTCCTTGCTACACGTCCGCCATTTTGCATTAAGTTTGCATACTTGCCATTGTGCGGTTTCTGTATAACGACTGTTTTAGGTTACATTATTCTGCTAGCAATTTAGCGTACCTACTCACCTACCTGGAAGGGATTCGGGAATTAGTGAGATTGAAAATTTTAATTATCAGCTTATATCGTATCAACATTTTTTGTTCTTTGCATGTATTGATCACTCATATTTCTTGAGTTTCATTAAAAAATATTTATAAAAAAGGTATCTAGAAGTTTCTTTGAAACTGTCTTAAAATAAATTTTAGCCCACTACAAAATACTAAGCGATTCAGTTGTACTTAACCGCTTAAGGATTTATCCAGAGTTAAGTTGTCCTATATACCGTAGGTTACAAAATAATGTGCATTATATCAAAAGCACTAAATGAAGCTATGCATATATATACACAAAGTAGTTTATAATAAGCTTTCTAAACTTAACAACTAGAATATAAACACCATTAGCTAAATTTATGATGAGAGGCACAATATATAGAGTCTCGCGATTTTTCGAAAACTTTATTTGTGTGCATTGTTTATGTAATCATTGGTTTAAAAATCTTCTTTAAAATCGATACTGAACCAACAGCTTCTGTTATTTACATTTTATTGGTGTGTTTATTTCGATACGATTACAATTCTAGCTCTAATTGATTCTCTTTTGCAATCTGTTTAAATTATAAGAAATTTGATTAATCCCACGGATTACATCTTTTTCTTGAATAACATGTGGCAAGAATCAAGTGTAGGACAATTTGGCCTGTCTAGCGTTCTCCTGTGACGCCTTAGATATGCATATTAAGGCGTGGCGATTGCACCTTGCTTTCAGTTTCTCTTTCGTTTATGGCGACTGCTGCCTATTTTTGCTTTTTAACTTTTCTTACGACTTTTTTACTGGCGTTGTGGCTATACACGTTAAAAGTTAACTGCTGACATACTTCTGGAAAACTTCTCTACTTTTTTGGAAACCCAATTTATTACGATTTTTCTTTGTTTAAGTGTAAAAATGAATAAACAAGTGTTAGAGAATAAGAAAAGTAGTACATTTAGTCAAATTCATTAAAATTTTTGAATAATTGTTTCCAGCGACATGCTAGAACAAAAATAATTATAATTTGTAGCATTCGACCTTGAATCACTACGAGCCTTGTATAACTTTAAATATATATATTTTTTTTATTCTGGTTAAAATGGTATTGAATAATTTGTCATCTTTATTTTTTTTTCCAGTATTGATTGGTAAACGTTGCAAATAAGCCTTGTTAAGTCGCCATTCTTACGGAAATTGTGATGCTGTAAGTAGGACAGTGGTTTATCACGGTTTCATAAACATTTTACCATCTTTTAGACTCAAATATAAGACGTCATTTGCTTACTTAATATTGCAAAACCGGAAAATGATTAGAAATTTAATTTGCCTAAGGCTGTGCTTTTTGTATTACGTGGAATTCAGTCTTTATTCTTTTATAAAGAACATGCTGAGAAAGTATGTAGATTTCTGCTGATTGTGCATAATGTAATCTTTAGAAACGAAATTTATATTCAGATTTCCTACTTACCTTTAAAATTGGATTCCCATCCCCAGTATTTGTCCTTGATTTAAAAAAAAAAAAAAAAAAAACTTTTTTTACAATATTTGATTCAAAATGCACACAAAAAATGAGTTCCCGCCCTCTAATTTATTTTTCTGCTTTTTCATAACGAAATGTTGGCTTTTCAATACATTGTGCTGGACTCTAGGCATTTATTAAGCAAATGTGGATTGGAAATGTAGCGTCGGGGAGTGAAACCCGGGTGTTATTGTGTTCCGGGTTTATCTGGAATTCTGTATTTTTTACTTTCTCAAATCCGGAATTTCCGAATTTTTCAGAGATTCTCTAGCTCAAATTTTGCTTTAGAACAAATATATCATGAAGATATTGTAAAAATTTAAAGCCTTTAATTTATATAAAGTTCAATGAAGTATTCATACTTCTTGTTTGAGTGAATTAGTGAAAATCCACTCATTTTGTTGAAATATGCTTGTATATATGTGTATCTAATTAACAGTCTGAATTATTCGAAATTAATGTCATATTTTTACGCCACGTTGGTTTTCAGGATTTTTGAAACGGAGTCGCAATCAGCCGTCGTTAAACTGACGAAAGGAACCGAAAACGTATTTAAAAATGATTTAAGATGTTAAGGCATCTTGTGGTGTTTTAAACGCGCAGGCGTATAATTACGGTGACGTCTAGCAACAATGTTTCTTCCTCAAAATTCTGGATATTCATGACATAGATTCTCGTGCATTGATTATATTTTTTAAATAACGCCGTTTTCAGTATATGAAAGTTTATTTCACTTTGAGGTTGACCATATCCCTGTGCCACAGATTGATTGGAAGAGGGCGAGTTTAAATTTCAATTCCATTAACCCATTCACTGCCAGCAACATTTAGAGCACAGCCTAACTTCTACGAATATACTACGAGATACGTATCTCGTAGTTGGCAGTGAATGGGTTAGAGACAATTGTGAATGTGAAGCTTATGTTATGGTTTGATATATTATGTTGGTAATGGCTAATACTCCTGGTTTTGACGTTCAAACATTGATGTGCAATTTTAGAAATAAGTATTAGGATTCAACAAGAACACTATAAATAGTGATGAAGTTTCGATACAGTTCGTTAAATTAGTCAATCGCCTTTGTTGATTACTTCATGAAACCGTGCCATGCGCACCACTTTTTAAAATTATGGTTTATATTCAATAATTTATGCTATTTATTCATTGGGCTTTTAAGTTTGTTTTCTATGTTTATTTTTGTATGTAACGTCTAATATCTTGAGAAGATTCATATATATAAATTTCCAAAGATTGAATTCTTTAAATGGTATTGATTTACTTCTTTGATCAGAATTTCGCTGGTCTTCGAGCGGAAAACCCACATCAACATAAATTTAAATAGTGTGAAATAAGTGATTTATTTCGTCTAGTCCATTGAAAGTAAATATATAACTTATATTATGATTTATCTGTTTTGACACTACCGATATTGTAGTTAGAAAATGGAGACATTTCTGTTTCTCAAAGTTTTTAGATGAAAGAAAGAATAACACCGCAAGAGATATTGCTTCGTAGCTATTGTTATATTTTGGGTATCTGTCATGGAATGTAGTAGAGGCGGTTGGAGGCGAAAGTGGAGGGGCAAAAAATTTATACACACCTAAAAGTAACCTGGAGTATAGGGGGTAGACTACAAAATTTATAAATTTAGTTACAAAATTAGCTGGCTTTCTCGAACACTATTATTTTTTTTCTTTTTACAATTCCTAGTTTTAGGCAGCTAAAATGAAATAAAAATTTAATTTTTCCATAAGAAGTGGGGGCGGCTGCCCCCCCCCGAGTTGCCCACTGACGGAATGTGTTCGAGTTTGCCATCACAGAATACATTTCCTTTCAGTGTTATAACAATTCACATATCCAGTGCCTGATACAATACATAAATATAGTTATGATTATTTTGTTTCGCCGAATGATGTCGTAATCACCTTCGCATGTCTTCTGAAGTGTGAAGGTGATTTTCATGTGAGGTTGATGCCCTTCCCCCCTAATTTTACCAAGTCAGAAAAAACAAAAACTTCAGAAGCGCTAATCAAGAGTTAAGACGCTAATTAATCGAAGTTCAGTGCTAACAATAATTACCACTAACAAAAATGTTGGTGAATAATAACTTACAAAACATTCATCATGAAAGTTTTGAGTCTTTTTAAGAATCTTTTAAGATCATATTAGTTTACTATTTATTTAAGGATTTCTTATATAAATGCTTTTTGTATGTTTTATGATGTAGTAATTTTTATATCGAGTCTTGATAACTTGTTCCACTCGATAAATCTCCCGTAATAAATGGAAAAGTTTCATTTCAACTTTCTATTTCTCCTCGTCTAAACATGATTTATGAATCTTTGTTCTGTACCTCTTTTACATTTTGCCTTTTTGTAAAGAATAGCATCTAACGGGCACGCTTTATTGAGTTATGGTTTGTTCCATCATATAACTTGGTTGTTTCGGTTAGATTCTTCGAAATTTTGCTCTTTATATTTTGGTTTCATAGACATGTATTGGAGCCGCATTATTTCTTCCTGGTTTATGTATGTTTGTTCTCTTCAGTATTTGTTATAGCATAAATTGTGTGTTAGCTGATTTTGCTTGTGTGAATATATGTCTGTAATAAATAGATGCCAGAATTGAGGAATAGATTAATGAAATTTTCCCTATTTTGTAATTTTTCTCTGAATAAATTAAGACGTGAAATATAAAATTCCAAGGATATTATCAAAGTAATATCATTGAATCACACTTTTAGTCGTCTATAAAGACACGGTTGAGTACCTTTGACTTTTTTTAATTCACTTCATTATTTATTTTCAGTTTTTCTGAACTCTGGATGAAGTTTTTCATTTTAAATCTGATCTTTTTGTACTGTGCATAGTTCTTCAATTCTTTTGTAATGTATAGCTTTAATTGCTGGTTTTTTAATTTGACCCGAGAATTATATATTTATTATAAATAAAAGTAATATCAATGAAAACGGGAATCTTTTATTTTTCATGTTTAATTTATTCATTTTTAAATACTCGTTTGTCGATCATAATTTTCACCAATCATCTTTTTCTTTTCATTTTATTCCACATTTATTTTGTGTTTGCAAATCTGTTACAGTCAACACTCTTGCAATATGACATTCTAATAACACTGTTTCCTTATAACACTGTACAAAAAATGTGACACACCTCTCACAATAGAATTTTGTACTATATATTTGGCGCAGCATAACTAAGTCTGGTTTTTTTCGCCATAAAACCAATAAACAACACAAAATTCTACAATAGAACATTCTGACGTCTCTTCTACAACATGGTTTTGATACAACACGGAAAAAATTAACCGTGCTGTAGGAGGGTTGAATGCACATGGAAAAAAAAAAATCCTTTCTGTCTGATCTACTTCCCAAATCACCATGTTTTTATTCTGTTTACATATAATTAACGAAAATTGAATCTCAGGTTGAGATTAGTTTCCTCATAACCGTTTCTCAGTTCCCGTTAATTTTTACTTAACGGTACATTACTATTTTCTGCAGAATTAGTTAAACTCTGTCAACCGTTCTCATTTAAATGTGAGGTCATGTTTATTCAGATGTCGAAACGTTTGTTTTCGTTGAAAATTTACCGTGAGATTCTTTTTCCACGAAGGGACCTCTTCGCCAAGAGTAATGGATGCAGAGTAGGTAGTTAAAGGAAACGTGCGGGAGGACAACACAGTTTTAAAGTGGCATAAATTAAAACCGGCGCTGGCCAAACTAGCGCCAAATGTGGCAGCCGAATCGGAGAGTACTTGTTGGGAAGCAATGTAAAAGAGTTTAGTTCTAATCGACACTCAAGGTTGTATTGATAGCTAGTGCTACTAGAGAGCTGCTGGGCTGGCGGTCTTACGGAATTGACAGCTGAGCATGCGGCTCTGTCAATCCGCTAGCTGCTGTTCTATTCCATTATCACCAGTACCGGCTGTACAAGAAGCTTATGGTGTCCAAGCAGCTAATTCTAGTTTTTGGTATTTAAAAGGGGTTTCTGTCGAGCAAGGTTTCAGGTAAAGTCATGTTTTTAAATTTTCTTAAGGTACAGATTTTTTTTTATAAATCTTTTGTTTGTATATATTTTATTTTATAATATCTCCCTAGTGTTTTGTTAGGTAAAATGTATTCATTTAACGAGATAGTTTGCATTATATTTGTTTATAATAAAGAAACAAAAATTAACGAATTTCCGTTACCTGTATGGTTATTCAAAACTCAAACACTTCAAGATAATTTGTATTTAAAATTGGAGAAATACTTAATAAAAATTAATAAAATGATTTATTTTTAGATACCGTTCACAACATTGATAATTTTTTGAGATCACAGTTTTTATTTATATGTATTGTTGACAAAGTTCTCATCATTTGAATACCCGTAAATTTTCCCGCCTATGCTCCTATTGGCTACATTCTACACAGGTTACAAAGGACTCGAGAGGGTGATGGATATTTCATTACTAGCCCTCTGTTTCAATATTTCTGTTCCCCTACCCCACGCGAAGGACAGGGCAATTAAAATTTATTGTTTTACGGAAGATTTAAACTTTAACATTTTTATTAGACTGAAGAAATTTTTTTTAGCATAGGCATTCATAAAATTCCCGTTCTGTTATTTTATACTAGTTAAATTCATGGTATTTAAAAGATAAATTTTTTCACTCGCATATAAAAAGTATCTATAAATGAACATAAAGTAGATGTAGACGCTTAGATTGTTTGTTTACAGTTATATAAGGACATTGAACTTATGGTTGCTTTTACCATTTCTGTATGCTTAGGTTATACTATGAAAACATATTTAAATGTATAACATTTAATATAACGTTCTAGGTGGTTTTTCATCTGCCTAGAATCATATGGAAATTTTAAATGTAGGGTTATGTGTACATTGGATTCGTTAATCTTCTCACGAGCTTGAAGAATATTAAATCACTTCACAAACATTGTCAGAATACAAACTTATAGCTGTGTAATTGGAAGCCATTTATTTATATTACTCTTTCATATGCAGCGATAAGAAGAAATTAAATTCACATTTAAGAACGTGAGCTGAAAACTTACGTTAACGTTATCATTAAAGGCTGTACAGTGTTAAGACAAGAAGGCTGAAGCTCATTCATAATATCTGCCGTGTTCTTTAATGAGTTTTGATATGCTTTTCGGTTGATTTATTTTAAACTTGTGAGACTTGAGGAAAATTTTTTCTGCGAAAATGTTATGGCAGGTCTTGAACTCCTTTTCCTCTTTATCTCTGTTTCGTTTCATTCCAAGATTTCATGCTAAATTAAGGGTTGCACATGAGGTCTTCTCTTGATCCTTGTCGCTGTACGTTCTATTATTTTTTAATCGAATCCATTAAAAATCTTTATGCTGCTGTTTATTTCTTCAGTGAGAAAGAAGATTTTGCAGTCTTCTCAATTCCCCCCCCCCCCCCAAAAAAAAAAAAAAAATTCCGCTCAACAAAGGTGCGTTTCAGAATCCATTGTTTTAATTCTCCTTATCAGAATGTTATTTTCCGTATCGTATTGTAATTTTGTTATGGAACCAATTCTCATGATACATATGCCAATTTAATTTTGGAATCGGCAGTTCATCTTGTCGTAGGAAAAAACTACGTGATGTCACAGTATAGTGTAAGACAAATGCAGTTAGGAGTTAGTTGACACGCGTATTTACATTTATCATTTGACTGTGACTTCTCTTTCATTGACTTCGTTGCTTAAATAAGTAAGGATAATTTGATTACACTACAGTTTATTTTTTATAATTGCGAATTCTGTAATTTATTGAGTTGATCCGGTAATGAGAGGGCGAACTACAATCTCTGCAGGTGAACTAAATACCTTACCATTATAATCTGAAAATCTGGTAGATCGACTGTGCACATTCACAATTATTCCTGCGCTACGTTTAGACTGTCTGTGTGATGATTTGCCTGGTATTTCACCATGCGCAAGACGAATGTGGCCAAGTTTCCTAGAGAAAATATCCTAGAAGGGTATCGTTCACTGCAGTGAGTAGCATTGGGGGCCTCTTAGAAATATTCAAACTCAAAGCGACCCGAACTTTGAGTGGAAATAAGCATGTTCGCGGGCCGGGCTGCAAAGGAAGATTAAATATGTAATTAATATTATTAAAAACTTATTTTAGACTATAAGAGAATCTCCAGAGTACCACATTTGTCAGCGCAGTATTCTAATGTAAATCGAAAAGAAGAACGATTTTCAAACTTCGTTAGCGTTTATTTTTCAATCAGTTCGTACTTTTACAGATGATACTGATATGATAGAGAGAATTGACCGGTTTTTGGAAATCATTTCCTTACCTGTACTACTGTTAAAGAAAGTGTAACCTTGAAGTAAAAAATGGACATTATTATCAAGTATAGTAATCAGTTAAGGAGAGGACGAACTGTGTGAATCAGTTCTTACACTTATTGTCCTGCAATTTTGAACTTGCATTGCATTTTGAATGTTCTGTTTCAAAGTGTACAGTATTGTAAATCAAATTTTTTATTCAAACATTTTTGATATCTGGAACTAGTATAAATCACGTAACTATTATAACGTTGCTTAATTTGTGGTATTATAAATACCTGTTTCATGATAATTCTCCCCATGCATTAATTCTTCCATGGAAACAAAGGGAGAAAAAGCACGAAAGAAAAAGAAAGTAAAGCGTTGAAGGGAAAAAAAGTTTCCATTCTCTGATTTAGATGGAGCTTAACCTTTTGAAGATGATTACGCTTTGAAGCTCTTCCTGTAGTCCCAAAACATTTTACATGTTTTTGACTTTATACACCACTAGCCGCTCTCCCGCCCTCTGGGCGGGCTCACGGCCAGCACCCACTTTGCTGAGCGCTACCCCTGCCACCTCGCTGCTTCGAGGCTCTCAGCCACTACTTTTTTCAGTTTCAAATACTGCATGAAGATCAGTGGAACAGACAGTAAAACCATAGTAGATTTCATGTTCTTTGTAGACAACAGATTCCTTTAAAATTGTTAAATCTTTCTATAAACCTCATCTAGTTGTAATGTTTTGTATAAATTTTTCACGGACTTCTGCATGAAAATCTTCAGATCCATAGATACAGAATGATATCACCCTAAATTAACAGTTTCCATCATCTACTATAGGTATTTAAAAATATTTTTGGCAGGCCATTTTGATGGAACTAAAGGGATCTATATATTTAAAATAATATGGTAAAACCTTCAGGCAGTTTGCCAGCCCAAACCACCAGAAAGATTTCAACATTTTTTTTTTCATTTGAAAGATTATGATGTCTAGATATGCCACCGATGCCAGATAACTTACAATTTTACCAGTTCTGTTGCCATAATGGCATCAGGCACAGGGACATGGGGTGGCATTTTGCCCCCCCCCCAACATTTTTGAACAAAATAAAAAAAAACACGCATCCTCTGTACGTTGTCTATGGGTAAATCTTGTAGAAATTCCCCAGCCCCAACCACCAGACCGATTTCGACAATTTTTTTTTTTCATTTGAAAGGTTACGACATCTAGATATGTCATCAAGGGTCACCTTTCCCCCACCCCTCCCATTTTCGAATGAAATCGAAAAAACATGGAGAACGTATGGTGGAGAAATGTTTTTTTCGATTTCGTTCCAAAATGGGGGCGACCCTTGATGACATATCTAGACGTCATAACCTTACAATTAAAAAAAAATGTCGAAATCCGTTGGGGCTGGGGGATTTCTACAAGGTTGACCCATAGACAATGTACAGAGGAGAAGTGTTTTTTCGATTTCGTTCGAAAATGGGGTGGTAGTGGGGGCAAGCGATACTTGATGACATATCTAGACGTCATAACCTTTCAAATGAGGGGGAAAAAAAAGTCGAAATCGGTCGAGTGGTTGAGACTGGCAGACTCGGTGAAGATTTTTTTTTTACCAGATTATTTTAAATATATAGATAGATATAAAACGCTAAGGCGGAAAATAGGGGTTAATTTCTCTTTTGCCGATGGCAACGATCATTTACAAAACAAAACTGGTAGCCTCCGCCATGTTAGGCATGTCATAACTTCATAGGAATAGCCTGTTACTATATTCGTTGTAGTGTAAAACAACTTTTTATCGCAGAAAACGAGTTTAAGACGTAGAGAATATTTCTTGCAATATAATGAAACCTTGAATGAAATTATTCAAGAGATCAGTTAGAAATAAAGGAGATGGTTTATGCAAGCCAGAAGACGTTCAGGTCAAAGTCAAAATAGTTTAAGTCAGCTACTTGGATTTATCTAAAAGAAAAAAGGTTGATTCAAAAACTTTCAAATAAATTTTATCACACTCTCCTCGCTATCTAAAATTCATCAATCTTTTAAAATTCCAAACTACGATATAAATGGCAGTTGAAATAACAAAATCCCCTGTTTCACCTTCAAGCCGTGCGTTCTGATAATACAGTTCAATGCATTACAATTCTAATTCAACGTTGCGGGGTTCGATCCCTGAGTGACAAACTTTCTCTCCGAGCGTTTTCACTCGCTATTATTACCGTCTTTTGCCTCCCATAATTATATCATTTTAGTATAACCTTAATCGATTTATTTTTAATCTTCAAAAATTAAAAACTTTCCAAACATCTTTACAAATTTTTCTTAGATATTCCTAAGCATTTTTTTTCCTCCATCCTCTTTGCCGTATGACTAATGTTTTGGATAGTTTAAGTTTCAAATAATATTTTCCTAAAACTTATGGGAAATTTTTTACTAGATTTTATTCCTTTTTCCAAACATGTTATATTATCCGATAAATTTAAAATAACTCCCAAGGTAAATTCCATCTCTCAAATTTACAAGTATTCTAAATTAAGAAAAGAATAAAAACTGTTTTTAAAAACACTTTCATTAGTGTACTAAAGTATTTTTTTATTTTAATTATTTTCTCCATTTTAGTTTTTAATTTAGGATTCATTATTATAAAAAAAATTTTTTTCAACAATTTCTTCTTAAATTCATAAGCAGATGGCATAAAATAAGTTAATCGGTTAACTGATAATAAAATTCTGAAATAATTAAAATAGTTTTGTGTCATTACGAAAACACGAGTGTACAAGTTAACAGAATGGAAAATACCTGTAAATAACATTTTATTCGTTACTTCTGTACCTGCAATTAACGTTTTATTCAAATGCACAGTATCTACAAATAACATTTTATTCGAACGCACAGTACCTGCGAATAAAATTTCATCCGTTGGTTCGTACCTGTAAAAAACGCTTTATCCGTTTGCACCTTACCTGCAAATAACGCTATCATTAAGTTAAAAGCATCAGATGAGGCTCAACCATCATGTTTTTTTTTGTTCACAATAACTCTGCCAGGGCAAAGCGTTCAGAATATAGCGAGTGAAGCAATCCTCCTGGGTGTTGGCGAGCGGGAGTGAGCAGGGGGCAGAGCTCTGTGTGTCCCCACTTTTTTTTCTTAGTCCTGATTTAACCCTTCAAACAAGGCATAAACTTTTTCCATTCACGGCATCTTTTCTGTCCGTAGGGGTGAGATATCACGACCTCATTTTCAAAATTTAATCGTAATCACAGCATTGAAAAATAAATCAGAAAGTGGAATATTAATTAATGGTATATAAGAATGAACTCAAGTTATAACATTTTACACAATAAATTTTATTGAGACCTTTAAAGTAAATAATAATAATTTTTTCTTGAAAAATTGAAAAGAACAAGGATTTGTGAAAGTTTTCGTGGACTCTACGTTGTTTTGTTCACGCTCCAGAGTTTTAAGAGGTCCTATGTTATAATATTTACTTTTCCTCCTTGGCAGATTGGAAATATTGGACAGCGCATTTGTGCGAAAGCTGGCATTTTGTTTTATGTTGAACGTATCCATCGTCATTTCATCCAGGTATTGTTTCTTACAAATTGAGGAAAGAATTCCCATAGTATTAATCAATATTTATCAGTTTTATACCCAAACCCAATGGCGTAACTAGAGGGGGGCGGAGGGAACGGTACGCCCCGGGCGTCACTTCGAAAGGGACGACAAAATCAGATATACAGAAAAAATTTTTCATAAGAGCAGCAGCACTATAGTGAACATGAAAAAAATAACTAATGTAATTAATTTGCATTTTTCGACTTTTGTTGGTAAACTGCCGATATGTGAAAGAAAGACTGGTGGGGAAAGAGCGATTTCGCAACCTTTCTGCAGACATCAAAGGCGTTAAACGACAAATTACGTTACAAATAAAATGTTTCTTTCCTGGAATTTATTATTTTTGTTTTGAGGTTTATGTGTTCTATGCAACTTGTAAAGGAAAGGCGGCATGTTGGATGTTCGCCCTGAGCGGCAAAAGTTGCAGCTACGCCACTGCCCAAACCAAATTTGATAGAGAAAGTTAAAAGGTTTAAAACGCACACAGACCATTTTTAAACAAGGTTTAGGTCTTTCTTGAGGTGCCATATCGCACCACCAGTGAATACACCCAATTATATAAATGGAAGTATAGTAATAGATATAATTGCTTTTGTCTCCATTGATCAGAGTAAAACAAATTCGTATAAGCTGTCAGTTTAACGGTTTTGAATGGCCGAATGTCAGCTGTATGTTTCTACAATGAATTGGATCAATTAGTTAGCAGATTAGTTAAGTTATAGTATTTCTCTTTAGTTTTTATAGGATTGTTGTTTGTTGCTTTTAGGTAAATAACGACATTTTGTTACATATTGTATGATATTGATATGACGGTTAGTGATATGAAGTCTAGAAATGATGTTGCAGTTTCCAATAAAACTGGGCTTTAAAAAAAAAATCTATCATAAGGGCTGGTCAAGTTAATAGTAGGGTAGACCGGGGCTAGTTGGGACATTTTTTCTTCTAAGAATTTTAAAAAAATTACAATTCAACATTTTAAATTTTTTTTAATGCAAACACTATCAGTGTACCTTCAGGAAGAATTCACCATAATAACATTTCAAAATATTAACTATTAATATTAATTAAAAAGCTGAAACTGATACCAAGTCGCGTGGCCCAACCTGCCCCGACTACGGGGTAAGCTGGGCCACATCACGGGGTAAGCTGGGCCACATCACGGGGTAAGTTGGGCCACATCATTTATTTAATATTCTGGTAAGGTAGAATTGAAGAAACATAAAAAAAATCTTATCACATTTTACTTTTCATTTCCTGCGAACGATAACACAAGATATCCTAAAGGAAAATCTCTTTTATGCACCATTCCTTGATGAAGCCATAAAATTATGTGAAGCAAAAAAACCAAGAGATTGAAACTACAAAATTAATAAGTTTTATCTTGAAAACAGAATTAAATGACTTCATCGTCACAATTTTCATCATTACAGCTTCACTTCTAAAATAGCAGCTTTCATTGCTTAAGAAGAAGCATTCCCTCTATCCGATTTTCTAACATAATGGCGAACCATCTTAGCAGGTAGCCCTACAAGAGAAACGAAGTAGCATGTTGTGATTATCGCAAGAAATGCTTCCATATTATTATATTTAAGGCAGATAAATAATAAAATTATTATTATAATAATATAAACTATAATCTTAATTTAAAGAATAATATTAATTCAAAAATAATATAAATAATAATATTAATTCAAAAATAATATAAATAATAATATTAATTCAAAAATAATAATATTAATTTAAATAACACAGTTAGGTTATAGATACAAATCCGGTGCATTTTTACTCAACAAGAACTGAGATACAATTTTTAAATTCATCGTAAAATAATAACAGCGCATTCTGTTTTGCAATTATAACTGAGATGGAATCAGCTTAGATTTTCTTAACTTTAAATTTTAAAGTTAATTTTTCTTGCATTTTAAATTTGGTGCATATCCCATAAATTCAGATATATTTATATATCGCAGATCATGAAAAACAGTGTAGCAGCGTCATTTGATTTTACAGCAACATTGAATCGTTATAGTTATTCATAATGGACATGTCATATATTAATTCGGCGTAATTCCATCTCAAAATTAAAAGAACATTTTAAAATCTTTAAAAAATATTAGTAAAACTGAACTTTAAATTCTATATGCATTTCAATTTAAAATATTTTAGCGTAATTATTGCCTTTTAATAACAATGGGATATTTGATATGATTTTAATTTGCAAATTTTGACCATCATCAATACTTTCTCCCTTTGAATATAGAAGAAATTAAAAAAGAATAATTATACATGAAATTGAGAGAACGGTTACATAAATGAATTGATTTCGAGACTTCATTCGTTACAATTAGGCTTTGGAGATACTACGTGACACGTTCGTTCGCCATTTCCACAGGGTCAACATTCTACGGGGCAAGTTGGGCAGCCGGCCGAACGTGCCCCATGCGAAGTGGCCCAACTTACCCCATGTCGCCATTTTTGTTTCCGATGGGTGTACAAATTTATTTTGAAAGTATTTAATTAAACAAACATGCCCTACAGTAATTATTAACAGTTATCTTTCAGAATATTATTTGTAAAAATGGAAATTGTAATATAAAAACATAGAAAAAGAAGATTATTTATAAGGAAGGAAAGTTACTCACCTTGGCAAAAATTTGAAAATTCCAGCTAGTTCGTTAGTAGACGCTGCTATTCCAATGACCTTTACGGGAAAGAAGGGAGGGGGAGGACACATACTTGGCTGGAGTAACAGCGCTATCTATCGGAAAATATTTAAAATAATCCGACTGACCCAACGTGCCCCTATGCCCAACTAGCCCCGGTCTACCCTACATAGAAAGCTACGAGCGACCGAATCGCCGATGAATGATGTAATACGACTTTCTACGCGTCTTGGGGCTATTGAAAAATTTCCATAAAATTAAACAAATTTCGTTTTAAATATAGAGTTTCATTACACAAAATATCGTTAGCTAGAGTTGAAGTACATTAGGATCATATGAACTTTTTATCGGAGCGTAATAACACATTCAGTAGTTTTCGCCTTACTGCCTACTTGAGTTGTCATTGATTACAGTGTCCTTTTTCGTTTGATAGTTTAGTTACTACATTTTCGCCAAATATAGATATTTCTAAACTTCAAGTGCATTTGTATGTAACAAATTGAAATAAAGTACTACTGAAGAATTAATTATTGATTAATAAAAATTTTAATTTAATACAGAAGGAATACTCGTTGTCCCTGTAAAAGACTTTTTCTTTTTACGTTCTTCTGATGGTTGCTTTAAAAGCCCTTAATTGTTTTAATTTGTAATCCTTTCTCATTTAAAAAATATATTGATGTGTAACTCACATGCATAGTCTGAGATTTATAGTCTTTGGAAAGTAGCATATTTTAGAAACATTCTTAATTTCCACATTTTTGTGATAAGATATTGTGGGTGATGGAATATTAGGCCACTGTATTAAAAAGAATTCGAAAAATTATGTCCAACTATCTTTGACTAAGTTTTATAAAAGAGTACATTAGCACTGGTTTATTTCGAAATAATCGAGTGTTTTAATTAGATTGAAGGTTTATAAGGAAATTGGATTTCATCTGCTCATTGCTCCCTTTTCGATCCAATAAAATTTTTTTTGCTGTAATGTAATTTCATTTATACCGAAACTTTTGCTTATTCATATGTTGAAAATCAAGCTAGAAGTCGATGCTTCATTTTCATAACTGGTAATTAAATAAGCTTCTATTTAAAGTGGAGTCTCGTGATACAGTCCAGTTGCGCCGCGCCAATTTAATTTAGGAATCAGTTGCGTACCTTGCACGAGGAAAAAGGACATGGGATCGCATCGCATGGTAAGGCAACGACAATGGGGAACTTCAGCATTTTTTTTAAAAAATTCTAATCGATTGAAAATGCTTCAAAATGAGCAATAACATTAAAAAAAAATTCTAGGCAGTTTTATATATTTGCAATCAAAATTCGTCTCTCAGATTACGCGGGAAAAACGATTCATTTTGGCTCTAAGCGGATCTGACGTCACACGTGCCCAAACAGGGGAGAGCTCCCGTTCGCTCGCTATAAAGATTTTGCTTTTTTTTTATATTTCCCGACAACGGCATCAGATAAAATAATGTCGGAAAGATACTAGTATTGTATTGTTCCTAAATGTGTTAATACAACTATAACGGCACCCGATGAGTAATTTATCTATATCTATTAAAATTGTATATCACGAAGCACAGTAAAAAACAGCCTTGAAATCGATATCCGTTTTGTTTTGAATATAAGTATAAGGTGAGATTTTAATGATCAACTTTAAAGCAAATAGTTAAATTTAATTAGTTTTTTTCCTTCTATTTGATTGCGTGGAATTTATATTTTAACCCTTTGAGGGGCGATGGCACAGAGACTGTCCCAATTTCTTTAAGATAAAAAAAAGAAAGAAAAAAAAACTTGTTATTTTACTGCTTATATTATTTCCATCGATATTCAAATGTTTCCTATTTTTTAAAATTACAGTACCAATCAAAATTAATTAGAATATCTTAAATATAAGTTTTAAATTCATGACTTTTTTTATGATGAAAATCGTTTTCATTTGTAGTGCAAGAAAATAATTCACAGAATTTTTGATGCAAAATAAATCATTTAGATTCAATGAGTCTATTCAAATAAAAATCAGTCTTCAAAAAGTCAATTTACTTATGAATTATTACAATTGAAAAAAAGTTCAATTTATCTCATCGCACATCTAGGGTTTATCGTTTACATGGTAGCCCTTAAATTCCTAGATTAGTCGCATTCGGTCTTGTTTGAATATTATTATAAATATATGGGTTTCATTATATAAGTTATTTTTACCGGAGTTTTTATATTAATTACTAATAACTAATATCTTAAAATAATACTTGTACGAAGGAAATAATTTATATTCTTCACAGCAGAGTAATATAAAACTATATAAAATAAAATTAATTTTTCAAAGGCACACGTGCATTTAAAAAAAATGCCGGACCTGAATTTATTTTGAGCGTAACTTCTGAAGTAAGTATATTCCTGTTTTTGGTGAGTCTTTTTTTTTTTTTCTTCTGTAGGCATACGAAATTTCACAGATGATGCAAAATCAGGTTCTTAGCTTTTCATTTTTTCTTATGTGACAGAAATCGCGGCGTCTCCTCGGAATGTGCGAAAGCCCCTCTTCAATTTATCGCTGCCTAACGGGTAGCTTTAAAAACCTACCCGTTTTTCCTAAGGCGAAGTCTATTGAGGTATAGTATAGAGCTTTGTTCCGGTTACTGAATGCATTCAAGGGGGAAGGTACGAAGAGCTTTTCTTATGAGATAATTTACGGGCCGGCGTTTTGTGTCCAATTTCTTTGCCATCATTGTGGAATCAATCCTTGGCAAATTATCCAATTTACCTTGTACAAAACCAATATCCATTATGAAATTAAACGTTGAATAGTAAAAAAGCCGAAAACTTCACTTCGAAAATGTTAGCTAGTACAAACGCCTGGAAACAAAACTTGGTACAAAAGTAGCGAAAGAAAAGTATACGAAGGAAGGCATATGTAACGTCAAATTCTACTTGGCCAATGAGAGTGCATTTCTGATTTCATCATCATTCCTGCTATTTCGGTGCATCTTTCGCCGTATCAATATTTAAATAAATAAATTTTTATGTAAAATTTCTTTTGCTTATTTGAAATTAGAATGAATTTTTCTATATATATGGATTGCTTTCACGCGTTTTTTAAAAAATGCTGAAATTTCCCATTGAATAAATTATTCTGCTATACATGGGTCGTTGAATTCTTAAAAATATATAAAAATACGAATAAAAAATTGAAATCGTATACAAGTTTGAACGAAATGTAAAGCATTCAAGTTTTCGGGACGGTAATGTGTATTAGGCTCTACCATACTAAGAGCTATATAAAATCCATTTTTTACATTTATTCTCCCCGCTCTGATTAAAGCTCTCAAATTCTTTTTATTAAAAATATTAGATAAAATCTCTCAAGAAGATATTTAGTACTTGGCATTTAAATCTGTGGTTCTTTGACGTATAGCAATTCTAAAGTGATTATTTGAGTTTACTTTTGTTAGATTAATTCCAGGCTTTTGAAGCTAGGCGTGGTCAATTTTAATACAGATCTTGTAATTTTGAATCGCAGTTCAGATGACGGAGACGATGCCTAAGCCTTTACCAACTTTCCAAAATTCCACACCCACACCAGCGGGAGGACGTTCGATTCCGGTGGATTTAAATTTACCAGCTCTTCGTACACAGAATAGCATCGGGCTTCGAACCCAGTTCCTTCCGGTCCTGAAGCCGAGACTACCACCACAGTCATAATAAAGATAACCTGACATAATAAAGATATTAGAAAATTTTGTCTAAAATATGTATGCATTATTGCAAAATCTAAAAATTGCGCGATTCATACACAATACGAAATTATAAAGCATTAACTTGATTGTTAATTTACCAAGTAAACCAATTTGTCTTTTAACGTATACATTTGTCCCGAGGTGGGTAATTTATAATAAAAACCTTCGAGCGTAATCGCCAAAAAAGTGTTTCTTGCAAAACCTTCATCTATGTATAAAGAATATGGCTGTAATTACAATATGCTTATTCTTGAATTATGAATGTTACGTTAGAAATCAAGATTGTTTCTCCTTGATGTTACTTTCTTGAGCAAATGTTTTCTAAAATTTAATTTGAACCTATTTGCCACTTAATTCCCACTAACGAACTTTTTCAATTGTGAAGCTTTGTAACATTTCATTTCTCAGGTATTGCATGCATTTTAATCGGTTTAATTTTGTATTTTTTATCATTTCTTAAAAGAGTTCAGATTGGATAAAATTAGTAGTTTTAGGGCTGTAAAGTAATGACCGAATGTTCGGATCTGGATTACGCAGTGCATCAAACCTGTTGCCTCTGCGGTTTAGTTTAGTTCTGTTATATCAACGTCCCGTTTTGAAGCAACACGAGGGCTATTTTGGGACGGATCTCGTAATTTTGAATCGCGGTCAGATGACGAGGACGACACCTGAGCCGGCACCCCCTCTCCAAACTTCTGCACCATAACGAGGGTCCATGCCCCACGTATGATTTAACGTGCAACAGGCCCACATACATGGCCGATCTTCAGTGGAATCGGGTTTCGAAGCTGGAACTCTCCGGTTCCGAAGCCGAGAACTTACCTCTAGGCCACCGCGGCCCCTTAGATGTAGTCAGTAAGGAAAAACACTTAAAATGAGCACAATCTATTATATTTTTTAAAATCTATTCTTCTGAAGTTATATAGTCGATTGAAAAAAGATGCATGTTTTATGCCGGTGTTTTCCAAACTGAACGCATCGGGGTGTGGAGACCTCGATTTCTTCACAGGGCCGCCGCGAGATATTACAGTAAAGCACCGTTTATACGTTTCTCATTTATACGTTGTTTCATCACAGCCCCGATACATTCGTAACTGTGTTAATGATAAAGTATTTAGTTTTTTATACGGCGCAAAGCATCGGTTAGACGTCGTTTCCCCCCTTTTTAAAATTCGTAAATTTTCTGCCTCTGTCATCCTCCGTTCCTATTATTTTAAGATTTTTTAATTTTAAGATTGAGATATTTTTAATTAAACGCCTACCTACGTGCACATAAATTGTATAAAATAAGAAATGTATAATTAGTGCTCAAGATACGCAGTAAAGGTATGATTTTTCTGACTTTTATGATAAATGTTTAATTTCAAAATTTAATTATTGTTTCAGTACTACGCAGTAATATACTAGTAATATGTTAAAAATCTTTAAAATTGTTACTTTTAAATGAATTTGCATTAGTAGCGTTAAATTTTGTAATAATTAAAGTTGCTTAGTAAAATTTCTATTATACATTTTTTCATTTATACGTCGTTTTACGTCAGTCTCTTGAAAGACGTGTAAACGGTTCTTTACTGTATATAATTTCCATAAATACTAAAGCTCAGAGAGTTTTAATTCCATTAACTGCTTCTTATTTGTGCGTAGTTTTGTTGTCGACAGTTGTTGTCTTAAAATCAAAGTATCGCGCGAAAATCAGTGTGGAAAAGAAATTAGTGGAGCTTGATCAGTTTATTTCCACGATTGGTGAAAATGTGTTATGATTAATAGGCTCATTCATCCCACTTATTATTTTTTTTTTATTTAAGTCTGGTCAATAAATTTTTAACTTAAATGTGTTTTTTAAAATTTATTATACAAAAATTGACTATTTTGCAAAAAAGTGCTTGTTGCAGTTTTACTTAGGCCGCCGTGGAAAACTCGGGATTCTTCAAGAGCGCAGCGAATTGAAAAACTTTGGGAACTTCTGTGTTAATGCAGTGTGCTTTTGTTTTTGTATTTTTATAAGCAATGACATCGGAACTTTAGAGACAGGTAATGTACCCTACTATAATACATTTAAATAGGCAGGTTACTTGACAGCTTTAACTTTTGTGGGAATCGCGAAATTTTGTACAACGCAGTCTTATAGGCAAATCAGTTTGACTGCAAAAATCAAGAAAATTTGCCGAATAACCATTTTTAATTGAATTTTTCTCTTTATTTATCTTTTGTTTCATTTTCTTTCCCCAAATTTTGAAGTTGTGGCAAAATTTTCGCGAACAGAAGGGGAGGGGGTCACACTGTTTTTCTCGCCTGAAATCGGTTACGAGTTGAAAAATATCAAGAAAATGTGAACTAATCAATGGTCAAAACATATTTTCTTTATGAACTACATGTAAATTTGGAACATAAATATATTTCAGATGTAATTAAATGTGAAATTATATTTCTCTTATCTTTGTGCTTAATTTGTTCATCAAACATGCAGTTGTTAACCTAGTGCAGGGATCGGCAACTTGTGGCTCTTTTAATCTATAATTGCGGCTCTTTTTAAGTCAGTAAATAATTTACGTATAACAAAATAAATTGTTAAATAAAAAATTAGTAAAAGAAAAAATTACTAACAATATTTAATGAAAATTGTTTCTACACCGTAGTACTCTTGTTTAGCTCTGAATCTTTTCCTTTGTTGACAACAATCAACTGATTCCCAAAATCGAGAATTTAAAAAAGGCACGCTCACGCTTCAGCAAGCATCTAGTTAGAAATTATAAGTTATTTTTTTATGAAAGATATATTTTAATTTTATTATTAATGCAAGTTAAGTATTTAAAACCCTAGCATTCTGCTTGACGCAAGAGAAATGATAATTTATATGTAAGAATGCCTAAAATTCAGTGGCGAATCCAAGGGGGCTATCGGACTGCAGCCCCCCCCCCCGGGGCTAAGCCAGAATTCTTGATTTTATTTAAAATCACTACAACTGTTAGTTCTTAATTTCTCTCTCTCTTTTTTTTTTTAAATTATAAAAATGTGACAATATTGCTTTCTGGCTTGACAGGTTCGAAAATTTTCCTACTTTTCTAGTCATTCCACTTGTAGCGTTGACGCGGTCGGAGACATTTTTTGGCTAGTTATTTCGTTGTATTTTTTATTAAATTATCGAAAATATTGTATTGTTTATGATTCTTATTGTCAGATGAGTAAAGTCTGTAAAGTTAAAGTGTTTTGGTTTACATTCGTCATGGAGATACAAATTTTTTATGCCCTCTGGGGCCCCCCCGACCCAAATCCTGGATTCGCCACTGCTAAAATTACTTATTTCCTTACTTTAATAATTATATGTTATGATTATAATTGCGGTTATTGTCATTATAAGTGCGACTATTGTCATTATAATTGCGACTATTGTAACATAATAAATAACCTGATTACAGTGTATTTCTATTACAGTACAATTGGTTCTTGTGCTATTAAACCAAATCAAACCAATCTATTATAGTACCTTTAAAGCAAAGCAAAAATAAACCCATTTTAACAAAGCAAACAAAAAGAAAGAAAAAAAATGTAGACTCAATTTTTTTAAAAACGTATATTTATAATTCAAGTCGCTGATTTGTGGCTCTGTAAATATTATTTTTGGTAAATATAATTCTAAAAATGACTGTTTTCGAAAAATAGGTTGCTCGCCCCTGAACTCTAGTGGATTGTTTATCTTTATAGGGATGTAATTTGTCAACCCGGTGTGACTTACTTACTGTATATGGTTTTCCCTTTTTCATCAGTCTTTTCGCAGGAATTTTTATATTTGTTTCTTTCTCGTGTGATAGTTAAAATTTGTCGCATATTGCCTTCGTAGGTTTACATTTACAGGATTTTAAGTTTCTGTAATTTCCAGCAAACTTTCTTGTAAAATTCTTTTCTGTTTTGTGAGCTAACATTCGAATGAAATTGGCCGTCTGTGCTGTATTTTTTTTCTCTCGGAAGATCGTGCATCGATGTTTTGATGAATGTTTTAGGGTTGCTTTTTGATATGCTTGTCTTTCACCTGAATAGCCAGTTGAATTATTTATATCTATAGTTGTGTAGTTTGTGTATTTTTGAAAGCAATGGCAAAGTTATTGTTTCTGAATACAGAATGTGAAAAAATGCGAGGAATGCCGCTTTCCGCTGCAGCGTTTCCTTCCCCCCCCCCTCCCCTTCAGATAAGCAAATTTTAAAGTGCAAAATTTCAGAAATTATCTGTGTTTTGAAAACGTATGTGCAGAGAAGGTGCTTTGAAATCGTTTTAGAAGTTGTTGTGTTAGGGGTAGGGAAAAACAACGAATGATTTATTGATAGCTGGTTATAAATTATACTTTGCTTCTGAAATGTCCTTTTTTTTATGTTTCGTACCCAGGTTTATTGATCTGTGATGGAAAACAACATAATAAATACAATTGTTGTTGTTGGCTCTTGGTTTGTATTTTCCCAAAAGAAAAGTTTGGGGAAACACGAACTTTGGGAGGAACAAAAACTGCGGTTTGAAAAATGCGCTTTATATGCTGGGCTGTTTTCAAAGGCGACAAAGTATGGAATCGTCAAGGATATCTATTTTCGGTCCCTCCCATTATTCAAGAAATTGTAATTTTTCGTGTTAATTATTTAAATTCTTGCATATTCTACATATTTAGGTTTTAATTATTAAATAAATTTATTTATAATTTGTAAATTCGTTGTTTTTTATCACTGTTTCGCTACTTTCCTACAAATCCAAAAGCTATTATCTTCCAAATTAATTTTATTAGTTTTCTATCTGTTAGCTTCTACCAAAGAATCAATAATTTCACTCTTGTAGCATGTTATTTTAATAAAATTAAATGCAAAAAATGTGTTTAAATAATTATTTTAATTCAATACTAGGGGGCTCTGCCCTTCCTCGCCAACCCCAGTAACTGCTTACGCAATTCCAGTCGGATCGCTTCGTTCGGTCATCGAATACTAAAGTGCTTTAGTCTAAGCATGAGTATTAGTATCACAGAAATAATTATTACTCCGACTTAATAATGTACCAACAATATACAACATAAACAACCTGGAAAACCTTTGATTTACATGCATTTAAAGGGGGGAATCACTGTTGAGGTTATATTAATTTCATGTTGCAAAAGTGTGCAGTTTTATCATTCACCATAAGCGGAATGAAGTAAATTCACTTGCAGTAAAAATATATATGGGATAATAGTCTGTACAAAAACTTTGTCAAAAAAAAAAAAACTTATCTATGTACCTATTTACACGTTGCAAACAGTATGCAACTTTAATCATTCTCCGAGAACAGTGTGCAAGAAAACTTTTCTGAAGTATAATTTGTTCTCTAGTCCTTATTTGTAATTTTTATATTTACACATAGCAAATAGTGGTGGACACCATTAGTATCATAAAAGGGCACTATCTGGAAAATTCACAAAACTTCCATGTATACACAATTGTAAATTTCAGAGTTTGGCGACACGATAGCATTTGGTATACTTGTTGCTGGAGTTCATTTCATTTCGCCAATAAAGTGCTTGACAAAAATGGCATATTTCCGTCATCATACCACAATCGTGCTCTGAAACGTTCGTTTCGACTTGGGAATCACCCTATAGCCATTTGTTGCTCGCTGCGTGCTCTGGCTCGCCTAAGCCTGTCGGCGGTATTTCTGGCCGATCTTCTCTGAAATCTTTTATCCAGGGATTCCCTTGCACGCTGCTCTTTTCTACGCAAATTGTATTCAACAGTTTACAAACATTTTAAATCAATAAATTCAAAAAAATAATAATAATAATAATAAAAAGTAACGAATTTTCCTAAAACGCGTAAGCGATTAGCTGAACCGGTTAGCGGAATGTTCGGCGCCAGGGTTGAGATTGGTAAACAAACTGATCGTTGCCAACGGGGAGAAAGAAATAAAGGCCCCTTTTGCGCCACGCATAAGCGTTTTATATAATACTAGCAGTACGCGCACGGCGTTGTCCGTGGAATCGGGACTGGGGGAAAAATGCCAACAATGACACGAAAAAAGTTTTGAAAACAAAATCAAAACAAAAGATACACATTATTGATTTTCAATGACATTTATCAAAACAGAAATGTATATATTATTGAGATGACGATGGCACGAATGTAATGACGCCACCTGCCGGAAGAAATCGGATTGTAATGAAAGCATATGACGTCACCTGCCGCGAGGAAGGTCACGTAGCAACTAGTGAAATTGCAACAATGCGTGCTGGAATCGTCCGGAGAAATCTCGCTGTTAAATCTCGTTAGCAAAACTGTTGGAACTGATCAAGGAAAAATTAATTTAAAAAAAAGAAAAAAGATATTTTAACAGTTCTTGTTTTAAATCCGACATAAACGTTCCAGTTATAAGCTGAAAAAAAATGAAAATTATAGAGATGTTAGACAGTCTGATGCGATAATTTGATGAAATCTTTATTAAAAATTACCATAAAAGTGACTATTTTTCAAAAATTTCTCAAAATTCAGTAAATTACGTTAGACGTACGAAACAAACTTCATTAGAACGGAAATCGTTTGTTCTTTCCGATGGTGTAATTTTTTTTCGTACAATTATTCGAAGCCATTCTATTGAGAAATGAGCGCGAAAAATCGCCCAAAACAACACAAAATATTAAACAAAAAAATTTCTAGATTAAATTTTAAAATTCCGGTTTCGAGGTGCATTCAGTCACCTGTATTATCTGTGTACCAAATTTCATGGCTGTAAGTGCGATAGATTCGTCTGGACATCGCACACACACGCACGCACATAAACATTGCCTTTTTATAAGCATAGATAGATAGATATCTACGTATTGGATTTTATTTAGGTATTCATATAAAAATGTAATTAAATGAAGACAACTTCAGACATAGTTTATTTAACATGTATACTTGATTTAAGAATGTTTTGCATAATGTCTGGTATTTTTTTCATTTTTTATTTCTTTACCAAGAAAATTTTTAAATTTATACATCCAAAGGACGCCGATCAATGTGTATTTAAATTAATTTATATGTCCTTGAGTATCATTCAAAAAATGCAGGTAAAGGAACCAGGTTGCGGCGATTTAAATCAACTGATTTTTTTAAAAAAAATCACTGATTTAAATCACTTTATTTTAAATATCAAGTTAATCTGCTTTAATGAAATATAATTGTTCATGTATCTTTAAATAGTGATTTCAAAATATTTTTAAATGTATATTTAAAGAAAGAATATATAAAACATAAAAAAAAAATATTTCACTTGAATTGATATAACTAGAGTACTTCCCATATCTTTATTTTTGAGAACGCAAGCAAATTAGATTTTAAATAAATTTCTAATGAGCAACACAATAAAATGCAAAGTATGAGATGCTACTTTTTTATAAAATAAAATAAATATTGTGAAAGAATCATGTTCACAAAGAAAGAACATAGTAAAATGCAGCGAGTTTCATTTTGTTATTGGAAAAAACTAAATACTGTTGGGCACAACAAAATTTTTATATTGCGATTATGTTCAAATGTAAGATAATAAAGTAATACATATAAATGTTCCAAAAGAAATACAAGCATCTACATAGTGAAATTAAATTATGATCTGTATTTATAAAAGGCAATGTTTGTGTGTGTTCGTACTGAATTTTGAGAAATTTTTGAAAAATAGTCACTTTTATGTTTATTTTCCATTCAGATTTCTTAAAATTCTTGCTTAAATAAATATTAAACTTTATTTATTATAAATAAGAAGTGCATAGAATGATTGATGTTTAAATTATATTTAGAAAACACATTTTTGAGTCCAGGTTAGAAAAAGTTACTTCAGAAAATTTCAGTGATTGTCACCTAGTTACTGGTTTTTCTTTTTTATGCTTAGTAAGAAGTAATCTATTCTCAAGGTCAAGGTGAAATAAACCCTAATCCAAATACTTAAAAGAGGAGAAGAGAAGAGTATGCTATTTAGTTCTTGGAAGATTGCAACATTCCTAAGACATACTTAGTCTATTGTCCAATAAAGGGTAGAGAAGGATAATTCTTATTTTTGAAAAGGGGTGAACAGGATTTTCAGTCCTTTGTGCAGTTCATGTAAAAGAGAACCTGCTTCTCATTTTTGTAAAATTTTCTTGACCAGAAGAGCCATATCTAAAAGTTTTATATATTCTAACATACAATAATATATCTATAGTCAAGAAATGTAATTTTTATTATATTGTTCCTTTTTTTCCTTAATAAAATTCTTATATTTTAAAAGTATATTATTCTTTATATTTAGTTCGCAAATATTTTTTAAATAGTTGTTACATGTTTGAATTTTTTTTTAAATTTTTTTTTTAAAAAGAAAGTACAGCTTAATGACTGGTATGTTGTTATATATATATAATTCTATGACTGTAGGCCTCATTGTCTAATATACAAATGTTATATATATAGTTTCAAAAAAATCATTAAAATAAATAAATCGATTTTTTTGAAAAAAATAAAAAAAAAAATCGACAACCCTGAAAGGAACTATAGAAACTCTTCCTTTAGTTAACAAACAAAAATCTGAAATTAATAAATGCTGTTGTGTTAAATGAATGTATATCAAATATCAATAATGAAAACCCAGTACCTTCTGTACTCCCATTCCCATCTTCTTAATTTCGGCTAATCATGGTTTATAGTTTCGAGGATCATGTTTTGCAGATATTAAAATGTATTTTTGTTTTTAGTGGGCTGTAAAATTCTATGCTTGTGTTCGTAGACTGTGGTTGCCGGATGGTAGAGCTTTGTTTTTTGGATTGGATAATTGAGGTTGAGGCCTGATTCTATCGAAGATCCATCAAATATGTGAATCAGCTGCATATTTAATTGCCGTCTTGGCTCAATTGTTCTTAATGTTAATGTGACCTGGAAGTTACGAGAGTCAGCGTCAGCTCGGATATCGCTTGCGTCTTGCGATCACAGTTCAAAACTGCGTTGTGCTTCCCCAAATGGACTTCGTATAGCTCCAAAATTGGAATTTAACTCACTGAATATCCATATTTACTGTTTCAATTAGTTTTTCTATCTGTAATCTAAAATTCCGTTTTGTTATATTTCTCCTTACATTTTATATTACGGTATTTGCTCCATAAACATATTGAAATGTGTCCATTAAATATCTTCTAGGATACTTCCTTATTCACACCATTTTAAACGTCACTTGTGTAGTTGAAAATTATAAATCTTTCTAGATCTCATGTAAAGTTCCATTGAATTTTTTAATGCTTTGAAATACAGAAAGTGCAATATTATTGTGCTTCTAGCTATAATGTTTTTGTATTGAGCTGCATGTAATTAAATGTCTGTTGCATGTAATTAAATGTCTGTTGCATGTAATTAAATGAATCTTGCTCCTGATAGATTTTTTAAGCCACAATATGGCTTAACCATTTCATCTGATACAAGGTGTCCTAGAGAAAGGTATCCAGATATAATGGTTTAAACTGCGAGAACCATACCAAAATTTAGAGAGGAGTTGGGGATGGATACGGTTTATGTTAACTTAAAAAGACTTTTAGATGGCTAATTCGTATCTAATCTATCTTGATCAAGAGTTTTAAAAATTGAATATGTGACGTTGAATTGTGATGTTGAATTTGTTTCAATTCTACTGACGAGAAATTGAAATTGTGAGGGATTTGATATTTTTATCACTGGGTAATTTTGTAGTAAATTTCTGTGATATAAAAGAGCATTCTTGTGTAGACCACTTAATGTGTTGATTTTAGTCTTGTTGAGCAAGCAGTCTTAAAAAAGGATTTGGAATAAGTACTTAAATGTCATTTTTTAAAAAGTTATTCTGCAGTCAGTGTCATATATATTTAATTTTTCTTACAAAATAAGCACCTTATATTTTAAAAAAGAATTTCATTGTTTGCAGATTGTCTGATTGCTTTTTTTGAATTTGTGAGACTTAGTAGTTTTTCTCATCAGGACTATGTAAAAAAAAATCTATAAAAAAATAAAAATTTATATTTTTCACTTTTTTGATGAAATTCATCTACATTTAGAAAATAAAGGACTTACTTTATTTTTAGAATGTGCTGTTTTATATTCTCCAAAAGTTAGTGTAATCCAAATTTTAAAATTTTTGTTTTGAAATCTTATTTTTCATTTGTTCGTTTCTTTTTGTAGGATTTCTTTTGGATTTTAATGCACAGATTTCTGATATTACTTGTAAGGCACTGAACTTTTAAGATTTTATGAAATATTGTTGTGTTACTTATCTTGCAAGGATGAACAGAGCATTTTTCAAATATTAAGCACACTGGCTTTCATTCCTTATCATTCCTTATTTTGGTCTTTTAAATTTTATAGCAACTTTTTACACTACAAAAAGACTTATTTTGCTTTAAATTGAATTTATTGGAATTTTTGTTTTGCAAGTGAAACAAGGGGTGTACTAAATATAAAATATTTCATTCAACCTGAAAGAATGTGTTTTGGATGGTGAAAGAAAATTTTAAAGTATAATTTAAATAAGAGATAAAAAATAGGATACTCAAAAATATTACTGTGAAACCTCTTTAGTATATCATTCTAGGTAGTGCACCATTTTTCTTTGTTCCTGATTCATTACTCTTCATTTAAATGTTAAAAAAAGTCTTTATAATGTTGCAAATATTTGATAATGAATAGCCTAAAACCATTAGAAAATTTTTTTAAGGATATAAATTCTGTTCACTTTGATTTAAATTAGTATTTAAAATCTAATGTCATGACATTCGAAACTAACAGTTTTTTCTGAAACAAAATTTAAATTGGAGTATTTCTTTCACACTTCCCTTAAAATGAAAGAAAAACTATGATAGACTATTGCAGTTAAGTGAAACATTTTAATTTCTCTCTATTGTTAGCATTATAACCACTTCATTGTGGAAAATGCCTGTGTTAAAAGATTCAGAGTCCTTTGGATTGGATAACGCAGTTTTTATTTACAGCATGGTCTGTCATACATGTAAAGCAAAATCACTGTGAGGATAAAATGAAAGTCACTTATGTATATAGATTTTCAAGAGGATTGAAAAGATAGAGAGGCAGCCAATGGGGATTCATAATGATACAGTGAAACAACGAATAGAAAACATTAATATGACAACCAATCAACTCTATTTAAAAAGGCGTGATGTTTCTGAAACTTTGTGATGTAATATGCGAATACTCTACTCTAACAATTGTAATAAAATGATATAAAATATCAAAATATATCCAGTAATCAGGGTTACATTTTGTTACATGTTTTGTGATAAAAAATTAAAAAAAAAAAAATAGTAATATGTGGATGGTTTCTCAAAAAGAATTAATGCAATAAAAGTGCTGTAATTATGATTATTTAAAATTTAATTAATATCTGAAATTGTATGCATAATAATACACTAAAATTATTATAAAATCTCATTGAGAAGCAAACCTATACCATTATACGATACGACTAAAGTAAGTAATTTATTACATTATATGAACCAAGATTTGATAAACTGCCTTTATTTGGAGTGGTCCCTTGAATGACATACTGAAAAGATTTTACTGTATGTTGTAAAATTTTAAAACTTTCCATTTTTGTTCTTGGACCTCTCAAGTGTGTGTGTAGGGAATGTATAATAAGAGATACCTTGAGATGTGGTCGACTCTCATTAAATGCAAATTACATTGATGCTTATTCTTGTTATTTTGTAATAAAATTTGAACGAAACTAAAAATATTTAAGTTTTTTTGTTTGTATAAAATAGTGAGACAGCAGAAGTTTGTAGGAAATTAAAACAATAAGCTTCATTGTCGTTTTACTGAATGTTTCTTTTATCCATTGTGGGTAATCCCACTTAGGGGGCACCTCAAATATGGGGATGAGAACCTGCTGTATAAGTAAGCAGAGTCTCGCTTCCTGGTGGGGCTTGAATTACCCCCCACCGATTACGGGTCGTACCTCTATCTTAGGGGTTGTTGCATGAGCCACTTATAATAAGGGCTGTAATGCGAGAGCGACAGTGCCCAATTGTCATGGTGGCCGGGTCATTCAGGTTATCCGTGTGCCTAGGCTGGTCGGAGAAATTCATTTGTTTATGATTATCCATTGTGGGTATCTTATTTAATTGATGTAAAATTATTACTTGAAGACTTGAATAATGGTTAATTTGTGAGCTGAAAGATATTCAATTGGTTAAGGATATGGTAAATGCTTGGTACATTGTTTTGTCTTTAGATTTCTTTTTGTTATTATTTGCAGTTGTCATGCAATTCATGGCTAGCTATTTAATTATTGTTACAAGGATTTTAATGGTGCTTGAAACTATCAGTTGTGAATAACTAGAAACTTTAAATGTTGTTATTAATGATATAACCTGAAAAGATAAGTATCTTCATACTGTCGATATATTTGAATAGAGTTCTTCCTATGATTGTTTGTAGAAAATCTAGGATAAACCTAACTATGCAATAGTGAATGCATTTTGAGACATGGGTTAACATTTCAGTAATAAGCATTGACACATAGAGATGGAATGATATTCAATGTCTTTTAAATAGTAGCGAGTGAAATTGTATTTTATTATGCTACAGTATTCTAGAAATTTGCTGAAAATCATATGATTGATATTTATTAGATCTGAGCTAGATTGTTGAAGATTCACTTTGGTAGTACATTTTTGCAGAAGCCAAGAAATTATGGCTGTGATAGTTGCATAATTACCTGCTTTAATGTACGATTGATTTAAAGGGGAATACCTTTATTAATTATGCTTCCTTTTGATTCAGTCTTTTAATGTATATAAAAAAATATTATGGTGAAGAGAAAAATAAAAGAATTTTCTTTTTTTTTTACAATATTATATGCTGCTAACTGTTTAATGTTTTTATAATCGTTTCCCTTGATATCTCATTGTTAACTCTCTTAATGGCCTAATTAATGATTTTCCAAACTTTAATATTGATAAATAATATCTCGCACTGTATGGCTTGTTAAAATTATTGAGTATTTTCTCAAATTTTTAAAATTTGGTTAAATCAAAATTCATAGCTGCTGATTGCTGTTGTTGTTTTTTTAATGCTTTTATAAAATATTCATTATATTTTTATTTACACTTGGTATTTAGTTAAAGAAATCCTATTTAATTTTTAGGATGTTGGATGAATCTGACATGCAGGAATGCATTCTATCACAGAGTGAGAATGCCAAATACCAAAGGATTGATTCTAATTCACCCAGTGACAAACACGAGCGAACTACTCTCAAAGTCTTTTTGAGCAATGGAAATTCCAATATTGTCAAGTTTGGTGAAACTACTTCTGTAAAGGTAATAATTTCTAAAAAACTCTAATCCAATTTGCTTTTGTTTCTTATGGGAAGGAAACAATCATTGGAAGAGTTGTGATTTTATGCTTAAAGTGTATGTGCATCAACTAAAATGTTTTGTACTTTTTTTTGGTAGGTATAGTTATCTATACATAATTATCCTTGTGATTTATAAACTACTAGCAGTATGCGCACGGCGTTGCCCATGGCATAATGACTTCAACAAAATGAAAAAAGCCCAAAGTTTTGAAGACGAAATCAAAACGTGTATATTACTGATTTCGCCCTCGATTTTTAGTTGAAGTACAGGCAGGAACTTTCTTTTAACTAAACATATCAGCATATATGCGCGACTATCAAACGTATAAAACAAATAGATCAAATGATTCTTGGATAAGTAAAATGAAGTAATTAAGATTAACTGACGCAATAAAATGATTGAGAGTATGACGTGACCAGCCAATAGGATAGTAGAAATGCATTCTGGGAGCTGTGAGCAGTGGCGGACTGGCCAGGTTGCCAGCTTGCCCGATGGCAAGTGGGCCCCCTTACACATGAACTGATATGGGCCCCCAGGATATGTGTATGTGAAAGAGAGAAAAAGGGAAGAATTTTTTCAAGAGAAATTCCTGCGTCTTTCTAAAGCAAACAAAATAGCAAGTAGTTTTATGTTCCTCACACAACCTTTTCTTTCTGTGCAAGGTCGGGAGCCGGTGACCACTTATATCACCCCCGGCAGGACGGAAGAGATGACCCCTCTGAGCAGGAAGGCTGTGGTCCTTGGGAAATGTCTAAATAACATTCTTTTGTGTTGTTAGTGCTTTTTACAGCAGTAAAACTGACGGACAAGCGAACAAAGAAAATTGTCTACTTCGAACCTCTGAAACTTACAATGGGAGGGGGAATCATGTAATTTGACTAAATAGCATCGGTGAAAAGGGGAAACTCGCCTTTTCCTTGGGGTAGGGGGTCTATGGGAGTGCTTCTTTGGTTATGTTAACAAGTTTTTAAAAACTGTAAAGGGCCCTTTCTTTCGTGACAAATAATTGGGCTGTGGGGAGTGGTATTCCTGTTTTCTGTCAACAAAGAGATAGTAGAACATGCATAGCATATCTTAAAAAAGGAGAAAAAAGACTTAGATAGGTGTATTAAATACTGACAGTTTTCTGCGAATAGCTAAATAATTCATCTTATTAACTGTATGGATTACATTATGCCAGCCAACTTTAAATTCACCAAGTGATCTGATTTTTGGTAAGCTGAAGCCATTAATTGTTACATAAAACCAAGAAATAAATTATTTAAAAAATTGAAAAACAGTGAACAGGAAATGTATTAATATTTGAACTAAATTTTGATGTAGTATGTTTCGCATCTGATGAAATTAATGACTTAGGTTTTTACATTTAGCAGATAAAAAAGGCTAAAAATCTTAAGAGTCAATGAAGTTATTTTTTTATTGTTCAAGCATAATTCTAATTTAAATTAAAATTATTACACTTTATTAAGCTAATTATAGAGTGAATATTTAACCTAATTAAGCACAAAATGAATAATATAATTTCCAGGAAAAACTTTTTTTTCGTAACAGGAAAGATGAGTTTTAAGATCATTGTTAAAAATTAAATATATCATAATAATATTGTAAATATGTCTAAAAAGTAAATTTATTTGAAGTAATGTGGAAAGAAAAAAATTGAAATTAAAAAAAAGGGGAAATAGAATGCAATTTATTGCATTAAAGAAAGTTTTTATATCGTAAGATGAAAATAAAATTTTATATCATGCTTCTTCTTTATCAGAAGACAAATATAATATTCATTGATTTGAAGCAATGAAAGTTGATTCACTTTCATTACAACATTTCAAAGTATTGTTAAATATTATGCTTAAAAATATTATTTTTCCAATTGCAAAATTAAGGGAAAATTGCACAGCAACTAAACTGGCATCACATTGAAAGATAAAAATTTTGAAATTTACTAATGTGTAAAAATTATTTTTATGTGATAATATTTTTTGAGTTATAGTTGAAAAAATTCCCAATTTCTGCTTAATTTTTAATTAATTAAAATTTAAAAACTTTCCGATGCATTCCTACTTTCTTATAGTATGCTTGTACCAAATTTGATGGCTCTAGATTCAATGGACTGTAGAACATAAACAGACAGACAACAACCTACACATACATTCTCTTTTATTATTTGTTGACATTTGCATACAAAAGCATGATAAGAAGCAAAACATAGAAATAACACTATGGTACTTAGTGTTAGATTTTATTGCTTAAAAAAATAAAATGCAGCTTTAACTTATAATTTTCTTGTTTTCAACTGTCTAGTTTGAAATTGATTTAGTACAAAAGTTTAGTTCTTTATATGTAAAGAGGAATAATTCGTCTTTTATAAAAATCTACAAGTTTTCTTTTTTTAAAATCGATTTTCTTTGAATTTGGCATGAATGCTCTTTGATGTCGGCGAAAACCACCGTATGTGTAAAGATTTTTATTTTTTTTATTCCGTTTCAAGATGGTGGACGCTTAAATGATTGCGTTTTATGTAGTGTTAAGTGTTTTTCCAACGATTGTAGCCAAACGAAACTCCGTTCATAATGCCTCCAAAGATACCTCTAATAATAACAAATTACATTTCATTGTGATTTTGTTAATATTGATAAAAGCAGACATTTAATTGTACTTTAATTAATAATGATAAAAGCAGAGACTTGCGCAAATAATTTGAATTCGAAAAATAAATGGCTAAACTTAAATAATGGCTAAAAATAAATGGCTAGAGCAGAATTTTTTTGGTGGGGGTGGGGAGGAGCGAGGTTCTGTTCACAGAACTATTAGTATATATAACAGCTTTTTAGATAATAACAATATATAATAATTTATGTAGTATATCATGTCCATTTATTGATTTTAATTGATTGTATTTATAATAAATAAAATTAAAAAATATATAGAGAGAAAAAAGATAATTTTTAATGTGAGTGGGCCCCCAATTGACTGCTGGCAACAGTTATTTTCAAACCCAGTCCGCCACTGGCTGTGAGTAACCTTGGGTTGGACGAGAAAACTGTTGATTCGGATATGCGAGAGAAAATGTTTTTGATTGATCAATAAAAAAAATCATAGAATATCGGAGAAAAAAGGTATTTTAACTATTCTTGTTTTAAAACAGGGATAAATATTCCAGTTTATACCTAAAAAAAATTGAAAATCATAGCTTTATTAGGATGCAAGGAAATAAAAATTGAAAGTTAATAGTCACTTTTCAATTATATTCTTATCTAAAAATTTCTCAAAATTCAGTAAATTATGTTAAAAATTTTCAAAACAAACTTCATTAGAACAAACATTGTTTGTTCTATCCGATGGTGCATTGATTGTTTTTAACGATCATTGGAAAAGATACTACAGCCGTAAACGTGTCAAAAATGACCCAAAACAACACAAAACATTAAATAAAAAATTTTTTAGATTAAATTTTAAAATTCCAGCTTGAAGGTGCATTGAGTCACCGTTGCGATTGCCTGTGTGCCAAATTTCATGGCTGTAATTGTGATAGATTTGTCTGGACATCACACACACACGCAAACATTAACTTTTATAAGTTTAGATAATATCTAAATAAATCAATCTGTTATGTACTGTAATTGAATTTTATGATATCAAATCCTTGATGGCATGCTTTAAAATTTTGGATTCTTTATTTACTGTTGGAAATTTGAACTTTTGTTTCTTGTAACCGTGGGCAGACACTAGTAACATGAAAATGCATGTTTGTCAATCTTTACTCATTTGAAATGACCAAATGAAGGGAAATACTGTTTAACCTAGTTTTGAAAAGATATTTAGATGGATTTACTTAAAAAATGTTTTTCAGCATAGTTGTCAATATATAATTTTTTATACGATACATTTTATTAACATTTTTGAAAGGCTCCTCTAACTTAAATATCACCATCAAAACCCCTCCCCCCAAAAAAATTCTGTTATTGAATTAGAAAGTGTGAAACAGATTAGGAATTGTTACTTGTTTATTTCACAATTTAATTTTATTGGGTTTAAAAAATCTTTTTATTTTATTAGTGCTTTCCGATGTATCAAATACAAGTAAGTTTTATGCTTAATTTTCTTAAAACTTTATGTTGATTTTAGTAGTAGACAGTTTTTAAAATGCTTAATATTTATTGCAATTGGTTCTTTTTTTTTTTTGTTCTGATTTCAAAAAGTCTTGTAATTTAGTTCAATTAAAATAGCTGTAGTGACTCCTTGACTAATTTAGACTTTATGATTGACTACGTAATTTTTTAAAAATCAGTCAAATTCTTTGTATTTAAAATAGTTTGATTGAGTTGCCATGATGGAATTTCACTGATGTATGTTTTTTTGTTGTTCCTTTTCATATCATGGGTGAGTTCGATTAGGCAGTGAATTAGATTCTAAATGCAGATTTAATTACTGATCATTTGAATTCATCGGTGCACTTTTTTTTGCAAATGTATTGCTGAACTGCTTTTAACTCAATTTTTCCTCAACAACTTGATACAATAACAAATTCTTAGCTTTATAAATGGTAAAGTTCCATGTGCTTGGTAATTTTATTGCAGAAAATTAGGAAAATGATATTTTATGCACTTTCAGCTTTTTTGTTAAATGGACTTTCGACAAAATTTTTCATAACATTTTTCATTTATTTTTAACAGTTTGTATATTAAATAAAGTATGATGAAGACTCTATATTTACTCTTTGTTAACTTAAAATAATTATGCTGACTTGAATATACACTATATGGCCAAAAGTATCCATCACTTTTAGATTTTCACATTTTTTAGAATTTCTCCGGAAAGGATTAACTGACTGCCCTTAAACTTTGACCATGTGAAAAATAGACTGTAATTCACATTTTACATTGAAGATTCTGTCCTGAGAGCAATTAGGGGACCATCTACAAACTGATGAAGACAAAAAAAAAAAAAAAAAAACTTTTTGGACCATCCCACTTCACAGAATACTGATAACAAGATGAAACTTTCAGAAATGGTTATGTTTAATGTGTGCAATATGTGCGGGAACTTTCGTAAACTCAGCAGAGAAATATTTGGGTAGATAATAAAGGTTTTCTTAAAAAATCCCAAATTTCCGTGCCTGTTTTTTGCTTATAACATGCAGAGTTTTCTGTTATATTATATGAAACTTACAGAAAAAATGGCAATATGTTAGAAAAGCATTTTGTAAAAATTCAGAAAAAAGGTTTTGAATATTACAGGAAATGTGAGAATTTTTAATAAATAATGTTTCGCTGTGCATGTTCTTTCACAACTTTAAAGCCAGATAGTATGCAAACAATCAATGATTTTAAATTTTTTTTTTATAAGATTATTTAAAAAAGAAAGCAGAATTAAAACTGGACAAGAAAATTTTTTTTTAATATTATACAAAAATTAGAATGAATAAAAGAATTTAATTATAAAAAGAAATGAAGTTAGAAAAATTACGCCAATGTTTAAGATGCGCGCCATTGCAGCAGCATAACAAAAAACAGAGAACAATAGACAGATATACCAATAAAGCCAAAATTAAAAAAAGAAAGTAATACAAGCAATCCTATAGTAATTTGAAGTAAACGAAAAGCAGACAACAAAAAAAAGTTTAAAGCCAGATATATAGGGCAACTTATATAAAAATCAGTTCAATATCTTTAGTATTCAGAAAGATATCGGCATTACAACGAGCAGAATTTTAGCTCCTATCGAAGAGAAGCTAAAAGTTGAGGAGTTGCACACAAATTGTATAGTGGTTAGAATTTAATGAATACCCATGAACACACCAATTATGTGCGTAACTTAAATTCCAGCTAATTAGGCACTATAAATAACAAAAATTTTATTTAATTATATTTACATAATTAATAACAAGTTACATATTGTTACAATTTTATGGCTGAACAATATTTTTAAATATACTTCTTTTATGGCCAAACGATTTTTTTATTTAATTTATTTCTTTTCATAAAATATTTTAATAATTTTATTGATATATATATATATTATTTGTCACAAATATTACAAGTGTTCATGGTTATTTAGCAAATTTCTAACCACTATACAATCCAATAAAACTATTCAAAGATATAAGTTTAAAAAATTTCAATTGTGTACAACCCCATATCTTTTAGCTTCTCTTCGATAGGAGCTAAAATTCTGCTCGTTGTAATGCTGATATCTTTCTGAATACTAATTATGTTGAAGTGAATTTTTTATATAAGTTGCCCTATATATCTGGCTTTAAAGTTGCGAAAGAAAAATTGCACTATGTTTGGCGCATGCACAGCAAAACGTTTACTAAAAATTCTCATATTTCATGTAATATTCAAAGTTTTTTTTTAATTTTTAAGAAATTCTTTTCTAATATATTGTCATTTTTTCCTGTAAGTTTCATATAACAGAAAACTCTGCATGTTATAAGCAAAAAGCAGGCGGGAAAATTTCGGATTTTTTAAGAAAACCTTTATATTTTCCCAAATATTTCTGCTGAGTTTACGAAAATTCCTCTACATATTATGCACATTAAACATAACCATTTCTGCAAGTCTCATCTTGTTATAAGTATTCTGTGAAGTGGGGTGGGCCAAAATGTTTTTTGTCTTCATCAGTTTGTAGACTGTCTCCTAATTGCCCTCAGGACTGAATCTTCAATGTAAAATGCGAGTTACAGTCTATTCTTCACATGGTCGAAGTTTAAAGGCAGTCGGTTAATCTTTTCCACATAAATTCTAAAAAAATATGAAAATCTGAAAGTGTCCGGATAGTTTTGGCCATATAGTGTACTCTTAGTAATAGCCTATCATTTTGTAGGATGTTATAGATGTTGTTACGAAGCGCCTGTCTGAAGTTCCCCGTCCATTTGAATCAGTATTTGGTATTCGACTTTCACACACTCCTTCCAATGAGTTGCACTGGTTGCATTCAGAAGCTGGGATGTATCAAGTTCTTGAAAAGTATTCATATTATCCAATTGATGAATGGAGGTAAGGAAGACAGATTCTGTTTGAAGTTTTAGCATAGTTTCTCTGAGGCATTTTAAGATGGAGACACACTAATGTAAAAATAAATCTTTTGCTTGATGATTTATATTTTGCTTGAAATATTTCCAATAAACTATTTTAAGAAGTAAGCAACTGGTTAAGTCTGATATGGCATTTCCCTTTGATGAAATGCAATTCCCTCCCACTCGAAAGTTTTTCCCTTCAAAAAGTGTTCAGATTTTATTTTTCCAGTATCTTAGTAGCTCAGTATTTATATACTATGAGGTTGATTAATCCCCCTTCTTTTGATTTATCTTATGTCTTTTAATTGATTAGCCTTATTCTTTAATATGTAGTATTTTGGTTACTATGCATTACTGATATGAAAGCTTTTCTGAGGTTATTCAGTGAACTTCATTCTGATCACTGAATAAAACTTCATACGAATGAAGAATAGTTATTCTTTATTATTTTGATGATTTGACTTTTCTGTTATTGTCCTTAAGTATGTGACTTAGGGTTTTAGAAAATTATGTGTTCTGCTTATCAACTGTTAATCAACGTTTGTGTTTTGTGAATATTGAACAGAATACTTTGAATTTACTATTTCATTGTCTGGATCATTTCCATTAACAGATTCTCAATTGATTAATAGAAATGCATTGAATAGTTTAATTGGTTATGCAGTTAATAATGGAAGTATTTATTCATAATTTTTTGCAGGTCAGATGGCACATATACTCATTTTTTTCCTATTCGTTAGTGAGTATGCAAGAAAAAGGATATTTTTAGCAAAGGATTAATTATTATGATTTACAGAGAGACAGTAGATATTTAAAATAGAAATATCTCTTCATAATAAAATTTTTGACAGTAGACTAGTTTAAAAAACAGAAATAATAGTTTCAATTAAAAATTCTTAAAATCCTTTAACTGCCCCCCTCCCCCCAAGGTTTAGAAAAGTGCAGTGATGAATGGCTGTTCAGAAATATTCGTTTCCATCTGAAATCTTATTTTGATTTCAGGGTAATTTGACTTAATAAAGCAATTTTCCAAATAAAATAAAAAAAAGTTTGTTAAACTTTATTCATTGTGTTTTTGATTAAAAAAATATTTTTTTTAGTATGGAATTGGTATGAAGTGGTGATTGATATAAGTGTTGCAGGGCAAATGAATGTAGTTAAAAGTTTGTGAATGACGAACTATTTGGTGATAAGTGATAAGACAAAATCCCCTGGTGTCCTTTTATATTCCTTTTTTACTTTGATAGGGAAAGAGATAATATACTGAAAAAAAAAATGCTCGAAGACAAATTGAGATCAGATAGCAATGTTGAGTCGAAAGTGCAATCATAAATTGAAAGAGGCCATTACTGAAGAACCAGTAAAATGTCATTAGACAACTACCCACAGAGGTAATAAGATGAAATGTTCACAATTTAAAGTGAAGGGGCATGCATATTGGTGTTAAAGAGGTAGTTGTATGGAAAGATTTCACAAATGCCAAGTTACCACCAACTCGTATAAACCTTTACACCCTTTAGGTAAGCTGGGTTGACAAGGGAAATAATAATAATAAATGTGGAATTAACAAATGTACATCTAGCATATGGAGCTCTGATTGTAATAGGTGGCCAGCTGAGCACCTGTACCAACAGTGCTACACTACAAGGCATATTTCGAACCAACAGAATTTTGCATGGCTGCATTATAAATTATCTTAAACAGGTTCCTTCGAGAGATATGCCATGAACTGGGGACAAATGTCACGAACTCATAAATTCATCACACAGATGTCTGCCCCTAAAATAGAAGTTATAAAGTTTCATAAAATAGTAGATAATCTGTGTGCAATTACACAAGCAATCGCTACTTGCTACATTCTTCCCCAAACTGCCATCTTGAGGATCCTGAACTTGAACCAATTGCTCTCGTTACATGAGTAAAGTATACTGCTACTTGATGATTATCCATAGAAGTTTGCTTTTGCTCAATGGCATCTGCATAAGAATGTGGCATGCTCCCTTTTTCTAGCTTCTATCTTGTTCACAGATGAGGCAACGTAACCATGAAAGATTGCTATAATGCACATAACTTGCATATATGGGCAGTAGGAAACCCCATGCTGTGTGAATACTTGCTGCACTAGACTGGTTTGTATCATTGTTTGGTTTAGCATTGATGGGCACCATTTAATAGGCCTTATATCTCTTATCTGTTTGCTTAGATGGACTGTGCTATAAGAATTTATGGAGGAAATCTTGCCAGAACTGTTTAATGACTAACAGATCCAGCTGTTGCTGTGCCATAAGTGGTTCTAGCTTGATGGGATCCTTGCCCATTTCCAATGGTGTGCGATGTATCCAAAAGCTACTGAAGCAGTCGGGCTCTTAGTAAACACAATACCCAATACTATTCATAAAAATTTTACAAATATATAATGGGGGAAAGTTGCATTTGGACAATTTTTCACTGTATAGCTACAGAGAAGTGATTTTAATTAAAAATTGCTTTTTTTAGTTTATCTTCTAAACAATGTAATTAATTTTTTATGAAATACAGTTAAAGTAAGAAAAACATCTTAAAAATTTTGTCAATGGCCCAGTTAAGGAAATTGGCTGCCCAAATTGGACCACTGCTTTCCCAAATTTGACTATCATTTTTCTAAGCACAATTAAAGCAAAAATAGTTTTTGAATCTCAAATTTTTCCCCGGGAAACAATGTATGAACTTAAGTCTGACATTTTATGCAAGACAATTTGAAATAATGAATTTAATTCACTTCTACCTTCAAGCCACTGATATTTTTCATAACAGCTTGCCTGAAAGTGACGAGTGCATGATTTAGATTTAAAAATTAGGAAGGGAAGATTTGGTGTCTGTCTACCAAATCTTATAATATTTTGCTTTTCTGAAAAAGTCTGTGCGTAAAATGGTCTTTTGAAAAGATCTGGTATTAAGCAAGTAGACATCTTAATGAATTATCTGCAAAAAAAGGCTTAACACAACAATAGAAATACGAAGAATCACTAAAACAAAATGGCACACAAACCATTTGACACACAAGAAGTAACAGGAAGCAACGGCGTTCATAAATGAGTAATCATTAGCAAAAAATTTCATTTCTCGTTTTTTCTCCTTATTTTTGCATAATCTACACCTGCTCTGAAAAGTCACATGATCAGTGTGAATGAAAATATGATTTAATTCGCACAAACTCGCCAGAATTTCTGGCGACTTGCCAGATGAAGCATGCATCAGATGCTCACTTTAAACAAGGCATTTTTACATTGCACCTATTATCCGCTGGCGAGCAAAAATATGGAGTCACTCTGAAAAGTCATGTGATCAGTATAAGCTAGGAACTATATTATGCAATCAGCATGAACTCAGCGGAACAAACAGGAAGATGACATCCTGTCCAGACAAAGCACGAATCCTTTGGTTACTTTTAGCTCTCTTTTTCACATTGCACCTACGTTTGACTGGAAAGCCCAAATTAGTGAAGAGAACTGCGGTTCAATGCGAAACATGTTTTTGCTCGTGAAATCAAAGCAATCATGCTTCTGAAAGTTTCCAGAGTAAGAAAATTGAAACATACAATTAGACTGCGCCTGAGAAAACAAATTGCTTATTGAAACACTGCTTCAGTTGAATACGTGTCACTGCCCATTTCAGATGTGACATTTGGGATCACCTAAATGTAAGTTTTGGTCTTAAGTGGATCAGCCATGTTGTTCCCATTCATTGATTCATTGGATTGGACAATTGCTTTACCTATCCTCCTTGTATCTTTTTTTTTTCTTGTGCAGTCATATCAATGATCTGGTTTACGATACACTTGTGGACAGCGAGAAGGATCTTGTTGCATGCGTCTGTGTTGCTGCCTCAACCTTCCAAGAGACTCGGGTATATTTCAAAATGTCCATGATTCCATGCAGGGCCAATGTCGTGCTTATATTGCAGTTGGTGGCTGAAACACTTGAACACCTTCTGTGATCTCTGTAAATGTCACAATTATTTCATTTTGAAGAATAAAAAAATGTTCTTTACTTGTTGCCCTCTCTTTTTTGTTGTTCTTGGTGCACTTGCACATGATAATGACGTTTGTGACGTTGCATAGATATCCGATCCCACCTCGTCTTTGTGTAAATTATCCATCTTAGAACTTTGTACAAACATTAGTGAATGATGTTCTTTCTCTTGAGACCAAAGTTATATATGGTATTCCTTGTCATCTTTGGTTATCTTACATTGAATTATCTTTATACCATCTTTAAAATAGTTGCAAGTCTCCCAAGAAGTTCCTTAAGATCTTAATTTTTACTAGCTGATCTCGCGCTGAGCATCTGTGCTCCGTTACACGCACAACATGCATTTTTAGCCAAATTGATGCATTCTAGCCTCGTAGTTGACGATTCATTGGGGCTGCAGGCCTCATCACCTATAAATCTGACTGATATGGCTTTATGAAAATGGAAATTGTACCTTTTAGTTAATACATATACCAGTTGAAGATGATTTATTAATGAATAGTGTTGGAAAGAACAATGTTTAAAGATTTTTTGAAAGTTTTTAATTTTCAAGTATTAAAAGTAAATCAATGTAACTCCTAGGGTGATACTAAAATGATGAGAGAATTATGGGAGGAATAAAAAGATAATGATAGTGAGTGAAAACACTTGGGGGAAAAATTTTGCTATTCTAGGATCGAACTCTGAACGCTGGGTTATGAACGTGACACGCTGATGACTGTACTATTGGGACTTGCGGGTTAACTCTCTGAACCCGGCTAGAGTGAGAATTCCATTGCCTCAAGACCTGGAGTGAATTTTCGCTCACAAAAATAGAATGGAATCATCATGTTCTTTACAGAAATTCCAGGAGGTCGACGCCTATGGTTGCCCGATCAATTGTCAACAAAGAAAGGAACTACATTTTTCCTAAAAAAATTCACCCAGGCGCCCGAAACCGCCCGAGTCCGACTTCTGTCGAACGGGCGGTTTGAGGCGGGATAGGGCTCATAGGGTTAAGGGTGAAACAGGGTCTTTTCTGATTTCAACTTTCCTTTATATTGCAGTGCATATAATGGAAAATACAATTTCCACAATAGTAAGTTCCATGATGGTCATCTCAGTTTGTCAATCAACGCGATTTTCTGTTTGCTGACTTAAACTGTTTTGACCTTTATCTGAACATTCTCTATCTCGCCTAAGCCCATCTGCTTTTTTTCTAACTGATCTCTTTTGAATCATTTCATCTAAAGTTTCATTATATTGTAGGACATTATATTGTGCATTTTAAACTCATTTTTTTCACAAAAAAGTTGTTTTACACCAGAACAAATATAGTAGCAGTCTATTCTTATGAAATTATGCCTAACATGGCAGAGGCTACCGTTTTTTTTGTAAACAAACTGATCGTTGCCATTGTCAAAAGAGAAATTAACCCCTTTTTTCCGCCACATACCTTAGCGTTTTATATATATATAGATTTCCACAAATATGGATGAATCGCAAGTGACAGTCTTACCATGGCTTTTATTTTGTTCAAAAAAAAAAAAAAATATAAGCAAGCATTTTTGACAATAAATAAATTTTAATTCTTATGCTCTAAATTTGTCTGATTTTCTTTCCATTATTTGCAGGTTTGAATTGCGTGTCAGATTTGTTCCTAAAGATTTAAGAGATATGTATGAAAAAGATAAAGTGACATTTTTGTATTTTTATGAACAAGTAAGTGAAATTGCTGCCATTTAATGCTATTCTACAAAATTTATTTCTGTATATTGCTATTTTTTTCAACCTCTAATACTTGAATAATTTTAACATTTTATATTCTAAAGAGCACCTCAGTAACTTAAACAGAAATAACTGCATCACAAAGTACATAGCACTTTTTTAATAGTAATGCTCTACAGAAAAGGTTCAATGAAGTTTTGAAATCTAGAAGAAGCATTTTTTCCCCCTAGGAATCTATTTCTGAGTCACCAACATTTTTGTTCTGAAATGTCTTAAATTGCAGCTGCCCATGATGTCTTCATGGCAGAGTCTCTGCTTTGGGACCATAGGGTCAGGGTCCAAGCTTCGATTCCAGTCGGATTTTTTCGTCATAGAACAGATGAATTAAATAAGAATAACACAAAAGAAATCAAACTTACCTTAGTATATCTAGTTGGAACAAAGATTTCATGTTCAATCTCTGTAATGGTGACCCATAACAAACTATGAAAGCTTCACGACCAGATACTTCTTGATCATCTGCTGTGACGTCACAGGCTAACCGTGGAGGGAGTTGTGAGGCTTTCTGTTACAAAGGATCAGCAGTTTAAACCACCCTGGTACATTTATATTTTCTTTGAGTTTCAACATCCTGCCGTTGTTGTAGTCTGGAAGTTTAGAGGAATTATGAATTCATCCCAAAATAGTTTTCATGTTGCATCAAAACTGGATGTTAATTTTGCTGAATTAAACTACACTAAACACAAATTCTAGTTGTAATTTATAAATGCACCCGTGACATAGTGAATATTCTGTTTATTATGGATGCCACTAGTTATACAGATACAAAAAGGGTGCAAACATAAAAAGTTTTTAATAACTACTAACTTTTCATAGCTGCAGACTTTTTGATTGATAATAGAATTGATCGATAGCACTAGAGCATATGTTGATAGAATTGTTACTATTTTGTGGAATATATATTAAATGTTCTCTCATGTTCTTTTATTGAAACTCTTTATAATTAATTTATCACTCGCCCTTAGATAGGTTAGCTGTATCCTTTCTTGTACCATATGCATTGTGAAAAGAATTTTTTTGGTTTGATTAATTAACTAATCTTCATCCATTTTCTATACACATGATGATTTAAAATAAGTAGTAAATTCTCCTGTCTTCTTGAACAGTTAGTTACTGTTAGTAATTATTGCCATTACTTTTGTATCACAATAAATAAATAAATTATTGATATATAATTGACTGCATGCATGTAAAATTAGGCAATTTAAAGATTTAAGAAATTCTTTCACTCTTTCATTGGCTGTATTTAATTTCATACATTTGTTTATTTCAGGTTAAAAATGATTATTTGAAGATCAACAGCAATATAGATCAAGATTTAGCTATTCACTTATGTTGCATAGAAATCAGGTAATTTCATTAATTTTTCTCAGATAAAAATAGCAGAATATAAGGATTGATTCATTTATTCAAGAATCTTAAACATTTCATACCTCTTTTCCTGTTATTAAATGACTTATTATTGTCCAATTGCTTTTTTATATGTGAATGTATTTAATACAGTTTTTATATACTGCCAAGTATAGATCAGTGGCGGCTAGTCAATTTTGAAACAAGCGGTGCTGCAAAATTTTTCATTAGTACTATATTGGGTTTTCCTACTTGAAGATGTTCAAACAATGATCTAATCTAGCATAATGTGACCTGCATTTTGATATTTAATTTTTCCTTTAGCAAAAGCTGTGAAAACAATGGTGTCTTGAAAGATTTGCAACATTATTTTTTCTCTTACCTCTAATAATGAGATTGATCCCTCCTTATAAAATTTTTTACCTGAATAATATTTCAGAAAATTATCTACATAACCCTTTTTGAAGAAAGCGAATACTCAATAAATCAGACATCTTTCTATTGAGGCAACATGGAGCAAAACAGAAATCTGTAAACAATGCATGAGATAAATAAAAAAGAAGTGAAAATTAACTTTGTGTTACCAAAAAAAATGGGAGAGGGCATCTTTCTGTTAGTTGGCCCTGCACCAACCAGAGCTGGTCTTGCTGCAGCTCCAGCCCTTGTAAATTCAACGGGAGAAAGGGTTGTTTTTTCCTTCCAATTCATCCTTCAGGTGTGTGCAGTGAATGAATTTTGACACTTTCCAGGGCAATCAGCTTTGCAGCTCTAACCTGTATCTCTCTTACTTGTTGATTAATTTTCTGTCTTTTTTTCATGTTTCTATTACTCCCCCCTCCCCCATTTTCATTGACATCGAACTCTTGGAGTGGGAAAGTAAGCAAATAAGAATAAAAACAAAGATACAGGCTTTTAAAAACATTTTCAGGGGGTGCTGCAGCTCTGCAGCCCTAATAGATGAGCTGCCATTGTATTAGATATCTTAGTAGTTCCGGCTGAAATTTCAAACTGAATGTTTGCTTCAAATGAGTGCTTGGTTGTATAAGTTAGGAATAATAATAATCCAAAAGGGTGGGTGATAATTTCAGGCCATTTGTTTTGTAGAAAGCAAGTTTAAGCAATAAGAGACGTGAACACTAAAAGTGTTCACGTTTCTTATTGCTAAAACAGCTTTAAAAACTTAGTTTTAGATTTATCATAATTGAAATTTAGTATTTTAAGAATTTGGAACCACATACACAGGTATTGTGTTGATTGTGAAATAAAGTTTATTATAATGTAATAATATTGCAGTTTGGAGGTACATATATAGAAAGAGAAAAATAAAATGTATCAAGAAGATTGAGCAAAATCTAACACTAAATCTACAGTTTTACTCAAGTAAAACCTATAAAAAATTTACACTAAAAGAGCTAAAATAAAAGTGTCCTAAAATGTAATGAAAGCATCTAAAATTATCTTCTAAGTGACATTAAACCTAAATAAGCAGCATATTAATTTTAAGTTAAATAATTAAAATTACATGACTGAAGAAAATATAAAAATACTATAAAAAAATGGGGAATATGTCAATCCAAAAATGGAGTTCCCAGCAACTTTCAAAAAGCCCTTGGATTTATTTAAGACTAAGGTATAGAGTTACCATGTTTTCAGGTACCAATCGTCCTTTTAGTTAGTTGAGGGAAAATTAAAAATGGAGGCTCTCCAAAAGGAAGAAAAAGAAAAGGAAATAAATTTAATAATAAGTGCTTCTATTATGTCAGTCAACTCACTTTTCTTGCATCTAAAACCTTCAAATTCTTCATCTGATGAATCAGAGCAAAAATGTATAACAAATAATAATTTCTGCCATACTCTTCGCAATATTCGGGGTTTTACAGCATTCCATGAGCTGGCTAGTCCATAAATGGCATCTTTTATTGTAAAACTTGACTGAAATTCTGTCAGTGTGTCCTCTGCATTTATTAGTCTATATATAAACGTTTTGCGATAAACCATTTTAAGATTTTGAATGATTCCTTGATCCATTGGTTGGATCGAAGAAGTCGCATTTGGGGAAAAAACATCTCTGAAATATTGCTATGGTGTAATTCTGCATCGCTGGGGTGTGCTCGCAAATGTCGATCACAAGAATTACTTTGCTATCTACCGACTTTCCTTTAGCTTTCAGTTTGCTAATGACAGTTGGTACAAAAATGCATTTCAACAAATAGAAGAAAATATCTCTGTCCATCCAACAATTCTTTTGATTTTTGTAAGCTACAGGAAGATGTTTTATTCCTACGAGTGCTCTTGGATTCTTCGATTTCCCTATCGCTAGAAGATTTATTTTATGAGAGCCAGTTGCATTGGCTCAAATCAGGATGGTTAATCTTTCTTTACTTTTCTTGAAACCATGTGCTGATATTTCATTGGGTCCTGCTAATGTTGAAGTCAGCAAGCATCGAAAATAAACACCAGTTTCATCAGCATTATAAATCTGGTCAAGATTTATATTGTTCTCTTTGATGAATTCCTCAAAAAAGGCAGAAAATTCATCTGCACCTTCACTATCCACTGATTTTCCCCCCAGATATATTAATTTTCCTAATTCTGTGTTGTTTTTTAAAACATGAAAGCCACCCATCTGAAAACTTACATTCTTTTACTGTATTCAGTTTTTCTGAAAAATCTCTCTCTTTTTCCATCAGCATAGGTCCTGAAATAGGTATTCCCTCTTCCTGTTTTAATAAGAATCAGTCATATAAAATTTTGTCCAATTTCTCATGCTGAGGCTGCTGCAAAGTTCTTCTTTCATCTGATGCTTTACTTGTCTCTGCAGGGGAGGCGAACAAATCTTGTTTATTTTCATCCCTTTCAAGTCATTGGATAATATCCAGTTTCTGAGTTATGGTTAAAACTACTCGTTTACGTTTATTAGACGACTTTGCAGAATCTGCCATTTTTTGTGTCTCAGAAAAAAGTAAGGAAGAATGCTATTTAGATTTCAGAGAACTTCATGACTGTGAAAAGTTTACTATGCTGAACGGTTTACCGATTGACTAGGAAAAACACAAAAATGGGGGAGAAAGAAAAGAGTGTGACTGTTTACTTAAAAATCTAATCGGTCTATCTCAATATGTTGACATGTTTGGGCACATGGAAGGTTACAGACCCCCCCTCCCCCTGAAGAGGCCTGCCTCTCTTCCAGGGTGGCCACCCGACCGGGAAACCTGGAAAACCGGGAATAGTCATGGAATTTCGGGAGACCGGGAAAAAACAGGGAAAAGTCAGGGAAATTTATTCTAAACCTGGAATTTTTTTTTTTTTGATTTTGCAACAATTCTCTGATCTTTTTTTATAAATAGAATGAGACACCGTTGGCAACCAATGGAAATCAGCCATTTACTGACAGTCAAAAACGAATACCATTTGTGTTCATGTAAACACCTCGCCAGGGGGTGAAGCGTTTACATTTAAATTTCCGAGGGACCGAAATTTCGGCTATTAGTCCAGTCAACGAAGGGTTTGAAAAAAAGCATTAAATCATATAGTTTTGAAAATTGGTACGCATGTTCGTTGGGGGCTTCTGATAAACATACTAAAAGTCCCTGGTCCTGGGGGTAAGCTCATATCGCCATCTTGGATTTCATCCCCCTTTTTCAGTTTTTCCAGAATATCTCGAAAACTATTGAGTTTTCAAGTTACAATTGATTTAACAAATTAAAGAGCGTCAAATTCTCTACAAATAGATGCTTATATTTTTCTTCCAGCTTTAATTGTTTTCCAGATAAGGGGTCTCAAAGGTTGCCGCCATCTTGGATTTCATCCCCCTTTTTTAGTTTCTCTTGGATATCTCGAAATCTATTCAATTTTTAAATAATATGTAGTCAGCAAATTAAAGAGTGCAGAATTCCCTACAAAAGAATGCTTTTATTTTTGTTTTAGCATTAATAGTTTGAGATAATGGATTTCAAAATTTGTAACCATCTTGGATTTTATCCCCCCCCTTTTTAGTTTTTCTTAAATATCACTGAAACTATTAGAGCTAGAAAATAAATAAAAGCATGCATGGGTTGGGAATTTTGCGATCATTAATTTGTTGTATTTAATGTAATTTGAAAATTAAATAGTTTTCGAGATATTAAAAAAAAACTAAAAAAGGGGGATACAATACAAGATGACGGCAAATTTTTAAATCCATTTTCTCGGAAACTATTAAGGCTACAACAAAAATAAAAGCACGTGTTTGTAGGGAATTTTACGCTCTTTAATTTGCTGATTGCATGTAATTTGAAAATTGAATAGATTTTGAGATATTCAAGAGAAACTAAAAAAGGGAGATGAAATCAAAGATGGCAACAACTTTTGAGACCCATTATCTGGGAAACAATTAAAGCTGGTAGAAAAATAAAAGTACAGTTTGTAGGGAATTTTATGCTCTTTAATTTGTTCATTCAATTGTAATTTGAAAACTGGATATTTTTCGGGATATTCAGGGAAAACTAAAAAAGGAGGGATGAAATCCAAGATGGTGCCGCGAACTCGCCCTCCAGGAACGGGGACTTTCAGTATGTTCATAATAAGCCCCTCACAAACACGTGTACCAATTTTCAAATCTATATGAGTTAATGTTTTTTCACCCCCATTTTGGACCTTCGTTGACTGTACTATAAAAACAAAATCGCGTTCCTTTTGGTAATTAAATTAGATGATACTTCTTGAGATGAAAATCCATAGTATAATCACACTCAGATATGGAAGAAGAATCGGGATGTGACTATATGTCCAGGAGATTCAGATAGCTTACGAGATCGTACATTTCCTTCTATCTGTCTACAAGTTAGCATCCACACTACTGCCTGCTTTTATGATGATTTAATATTAAATAGGAGTTATACCAGAATTAGTTTGTTTTTCCATTTCTGGAGATCTTTTCATTGAATTATGAAGTATTTGAAATTAGTGCTAATATTTTTTTCAGCATTTTTTGTCTGTTTATTTTGCGTATATTTTTTTTCTCTGAGTGTTGGGAAACATTATCATTACTGATCATTTTGATAAATTATGGGATCTTCAAAGTATGGGACAGCCCATACATTTAAAAGAACAATTTTTTTAGTATTATGTATGCATGTTTTTTTCCCGTCCTTTACACACGCCCAGATCTATGACATATGAGATCAAATTTAGCAAAGTGATGGATTAGCACAAGAGGGGAGCTGGCGCCACAGTAATTTTTTTTAAAAAATTCAAATTAGATTTTTATTTATTTTTAAATGGTAAATTCAGGTTTTTCCCATATTTTCGCGAATTTTTTTCTCTCTTTTTTGTCTTTGATGTTTATTTTATTTATTTCTCTTTATATATTGTCCATTTTGAGCTGTATTGAAGGAAGTTGGTTGGAATAAAAAGTTGCTTTTTTTTCTTTTGCAAACTATTCAATTCCATTTGTGTGACAGAATATTATGCTTCTGTGTTTTAATTTATAAACATCAGTAAAAAATCGTTTTCTTACATTTTTTTCCTTTGCCTTTTTATGTTTTATTTTGCAACTTATATTTTTAATGAGATTTTGATGGTCCTAAAGATTTTTTAAGTTTGTATTTTTAATCAGAAAAACCTGGAAAATTCGGTACAGTAGAATTGTTCATTGTAAAGATGTATTAGTTATTTTATGGTTTATTGTTTAAAAGTTTTAAATAAATGTTCTTTTTTCAAGCATTTTGCTTTTTTATTCAAACCATACTGATTTGAATGAATACTTAGTATGGCCAATGTGCATATGATTTTTTTTTCTATGATTGATGGACTACCTCCGAAAAAAGTCAGGGAAATTTTTTATAAAACCTGGAAATGTCAGGGAAAAGTCGGGGAAATTGAAACAGCAAAAATGATGGCCACCCTGTCTTCTCACTCTGCTCTTCCCACCCCTTCCTTGTTTAACCCTTTAAAGGGCCATTTTTTTCTGGTAGTATTATAGTTAAATGGTTCTGGGATTGAGATAGATTTAAGAAAAGAAATTCATTTAGCGTATTCAAATCACATTAATTTTTGTTAATTAATTTTGCTAATTAATAACTAATTATCAACTCCAAAAACTTCGTTATGGTCTGGGAAAAGAAATTGGAACATCTAGGTTTTTGTTTCATCAAAAAAATTCGTGAGAACTTATGCCAACCTTAAAAAATGCATTTAAAAATTGATGAAGTTGGTGGTAAGTATACTTATCACAGCCTTATAAAGGGTTAAGCACAAATTAAATAAAAACTCAGTTCTAATTCGCTCTCCCATTCCAAACACAAGATCGTTGTCAGCCTTTGACCTTGAAGCCTCAACTGATAGTTAACTTGCTCTCCACGCTAATAAAATGTGAATACAGCAAAAAAAGCGTTGAAATGGAGTGAAACTGAAACATTTTCTTTCTTTTAATTTTGATGGTATAGTTTTCTTTTTCTCCCTATCATTGCATTTTTTTTTTAAACTTTCGGAATTAATGAACGACTTTTTAAATTTTTTGGAACATATTGCCTTAAATTTTGTAACAGAATTACCCTTGGCTTGGGTTGGTATTTATCACAATGTTTTTCTCTCATATAGCCCTATCAAGCTATGAACATAAAATATCATGCAATATATGATGTTTGTTAAGGAAGTCTTCGAAAAAAATTTTCTTTTCCCAGCAACACAAATCTTTCTGACCTATTCCTGAACTTAATTTTATCCAGAAATGTATGAAATTTGCACACATTACCATTAGAGTACCTAAGAATCGAATACCAGTTTTGTTTTTCGATAAACTTAAAATATCTTGAGTTTTAGCAGGTTACTACTAAAAAATAGGACGTCTGCCTTTATACTGTCGTGAAAATTGGCCAAAATAGGCCAATATACTCACTTTGACAGCGTTTTCTGGAAGATTTCATAACGTTTATATGGAAATGGGAAAAAAACATTTCAATTTTCAACTATCTGAGTAAGAATATCATAATTTCATGTTTATTACAAAAATTGACTTTGTGAATATGTCAGAAAGTCGGCAGTTTGAACTTGAAACTCGGTTCAAAAGGGCAACATTGACGACATTTTCTGGAAGTTTTGGAGCTTTTATAGGAAAACGAAAAAAAAAAAGTTTTATTTTTCTGTTACTTGAATAAAAATATCCGGCAATTGCATTTGTATATGAAGAAAAATACTTTTCTTCCTCATGTGTGGCCAAGAATGCGTTGGAAAGTATGCCATTTATTCCAGCGTTACACCTCTTAATAAACTGGTGGTCAGAGGAATGGATTTCAATGTGTTTATGAAGTGCGTACTGTTGTTGTTTTTGAGGCACTGCAGATTCTGTCCCTTTACCTTTTTTTTTTTTCGGTGAAAGGTGAGGAGCTTTTTTTGGGGGGGTTCTCATTTGCTTGTGAAACCCCCTCCATAAAACAAGTCTGTGTACATCACTGTACTGTACATTGCTTTTTTCCCCTTCTACGTTCCTCCGTGCGGAGCAGACATTGCATTCCAGAAATAAATTGTCCGCGTGAATGGAACGGCGCGGGCTAAATTTTGGCGTGCGGATGTAAAATTTTTAGAAAAACTCACTTTCTAATCGGTCTGGTTTGTTGAGCTTTCTGGATACTTGAATGCCGGATAATCGAGAATTTACTGTAGCTGATTTAAAAGTATGTATACAATACATATAATTTTTAACTATGTTCCAAACTTAGATATGTGCAGGTTGCTATTCCATTAGGTTAGCCTATTGATATTAAAATAAAAAGAATTTCTTTTTTCATACAATGCAATGTGCAATCAGATCTCTCTAAAAAATACCAGTTGTGTGTTTTATCAACCTTTTGCTTGTTTAACCTCTAAAAAGGATTTTACAAAATAGTGTTAAAGTTTTCGATCTCTTGTATACAATGATATTGTCTATCTTAAATATCTTATCTTAGGTTTTAAATAACTTTTTCAAACCAGCATTTTTCTTCACATGTTTTAGTGAAATGCAAATGTATATGCTTGATCTGAATTACACTTTCCAAAAGATTTTCATAATGGTTATGTTGTAGTAAAACTATTATTTATTACATAATTTTCTGCTCAGTCAATATTCATTCATTAAAAAAGAGATTTAATCATTATTAAATTTAGTGTTATTTTAAATTCACGACTTTTTATTTTTTTGTAAATTTCTTGTTAACGTATCTACATATCATCTTCAGATATATAATTCACTTCCTTTATAGTTTGAACAAATTTAAATTTTCTTTTCTGTTCTTTTGTTGACCCTGAATGATTTTATATCTTCCTGCTTTCTTTTTTTGCTACATTATGTTTTATTTCTAGGCGATTTTTTAAAGACATGACCCATGTAGCTCTGGACAAAAAGTCTAATTTTGAGTTCCTAGAAAAAGACGTTGGACTACACAAGTTCCTTCCGTCACCTGTGATAACTAATAATAAAGTATATATATATTTCATTTTAAAATTTATAATCAGTTGAGTTTTACCTATTTTTTTTATTTAGAAAGTAAAGAAAATGTATATTTGAATAAAAGGATTTCTGAAATACAGTGAATTTAATACATGTACCATCATTATATTTTATAAATTTAAGAAAGAATTTTTTTTAAAGATAAGAATATGCAAAATTTATTTATGAAAAAGTGTTCTTTGAAAATCGCATGGAGATGTTTAGATATTTTCTGTGCTTACTTTCATTTCTCCAGAAGTTTCATTCACCTGAGTGTATTTGATCTGTAAATTTCTGGAAAGATATGCAGGGTGATTCAAAAGTCCCTATATAAACTTTAAGGGTAATTCAGGCATACAGAAGCAATTCATTTTTACAATGGGGTTGCTAATGCAAAGGGCAGCTACAACAGAGGGCTCTTTGCCAGTGAATTAGGTAAAAGGAAAAGATCCACCAGATAAATTGTACAGTACAGGTTTAGTGGAATACAAATTCTCATTTGCCCAACAACACGGTTGCATGAATAACAACATACCCTTCAGATGTCAAGTCCTTTGAGCACATATTTTAAGTACTGCAAAGGTCTGTTGGTAGTGATACATCTGACTTGCCACTGTATTTGTCATGCTATGTATGGCTTGTGATGTTGTTTTTCCTGTAACTGTGTTGTTGTACTAATGTGAGTTTCTATTTCATTAAATCTGTGTTATATGCTTCATCTGGTATTTTCTTTCCTTGTACTAAATTCACTGGTAAAGAATCCCCTGTAGCTGTTGCCCTTTGTGTTTGTGACTCCATGTTTTGTTGTGATTCCTTGTTTCTGTATTCCTGACCTACCCTTAAAATTAGTCTAAACTCTTTTGAATCACCTTGTATATAAAATTTCAGGAAAGAATTGGTTATGCTTAGGGTTTCTGATTTCCTGCCCTTTTTTCCTTCCAGGAACATAATTCCTGGGAATGCATCAAAATTTGAAAAATTCTAACAATAGTTTTTAGTTGACACCAATAGTAATTACACAAAATAAGGATATTTATAAATTCCAAAATTTATACTCCTTTATATATTGAATTACAAAATACAAATAAAATATATTAATTATTCATTATGATTTAAGAAAACATAAACAATCTATACTTTTATCACTCATCCTAGTTCTTAGCTTTGTTATGAACAACCTGGCAGCAGAAAATACCCTTTCTGCTTCAGCTGATGTTGGAGGAATTGTTTTCAAAGTCTCACCCAGTTTTATAATATTTGTTGATTGATTTTCTGTTGAGTCAAATAACTGCAATTCTTGCTTCACTATATTGCTCAAGCTAGAACTTAAGATAGTTGAACAACGTAGGACCTTTGTCTTTGAGTGAATGGCTTTTTCTAATTTTTCATATTACATTAAAGATTTCTCTTCCAAAATTTCTGTGCTCTCTTCTGAGTGCAAAGAGTTGAACAGTGGTTCATCTTCCTTGCAAAAAAAACCTTGTCATAATTATTTTAGCTTGTTGAGTCGAAGAATTTTTATTTGGTAAACTTGAAAGATCAATAGTAACTCCAGCAGCATCATACTTTCTCCCCAAAATTTAGATATTGCAGCATCATACTTTCTCCCCAAAATTTAGATATTGCATTAATCCAACTAAATTAATAACATTACATTTCTCACTAATTCTTTGGACCAAAGAACATTTCATATTCTTAGGAAATTCTGAATTTTATTGGTTCAACTCTCCAATAATGAAAGCAAATACTCCTTCCTAAGTCCTTTGGCACTTAGCAAAGTCGTGTTTTGTTTGCATGGTTTTTCTAGGCCAATATTTACTGGCTTCAAGCCTGTTACAATTGTAGTCAGAGTTTCAAATTCTACATTAGCCAAGATTTGTTGTTCTTTAATATCAATTAATGCTTTTGAAATTGCTGATTTTATCTCTAAAAATCTTTTAACGATTGGTAACAAACTATTCCAGCGTGTTTTGGTGTCTAAACAAACTTTCTTTTTCACTGTCAAACTACTTTAACATAGTTTTGTAAAATATCATTCTTGAGAGATGATTTTCTGAATAATTTTACAATTGTTTGTTCCTGGGAATTCCCGGGAACCAAGTATAATACCCAGGAATTCAAAAAATATGAAAATCTTGCGATTTCCCGGGTTACTGCTTACCTAGTTATTCTCTGTTTTGTTCACTCTTTTTAGAGTTGCTAAGAGTTGAAACTGTTTGGTTTCTGCCAATTGATTTTTTTTATTATTATAATTATTTTATTAATTATAATAATTATCAGTCATTATTTATAAATATTTTATTATGTCTTAGAGCTTTTTCCCTCTTTATTTAGTAAATGTTATATAGAAGAGTTAGAGGCCAATCTTGAATTTACATTTAAATAAAAACTATTCTAAGTATTATGATTTCAACATCTTCCCACTGCAGAGAATATACCAGGTGAGTACTTGAAGATAGTCATAAAAAGAGAGAACTGGAAGCGAATTTAAACATTGAACAGCTTGGTGGGAAAAGATTTATCATATATGAATTGGGAATGTTATATACTTGCGTTCTACTGATATCCAAAAAATATCCTATTTTAAGTCAGTTTTTTCTTTTTTCATTTTGCTCCTGCTATAGAAACCTTCATTTGGAACACTTGATGTTTTTTATTTAATCATCTCAAAAGATTTACTTTTTCCGTTGTTATTGTTTAGTAGCAGAAAAATTCTCAGATTAATTATTTTTATTTTATTTTCCTTTATTTGCAGCCAAAAGCACTTCGCAAAATGATTCAAAATCAATTTAAGAGGTTTGCTTCTTTGTCAGAAGTGGATTGCATGTTCATGTTTCTGGATATGGTTCATCCTGTTGTGAAGTACGATAGAGAAACTTTCAAGTGTTCCTTAGGGGTAAGTTTAACCTTTCAGTAGGTTGAATGATATTTATTTCTTTTTTATATAGTTGGTGTTTGCTTGAAACATGAGTATAAATACTTCTATAATTGTTTTTAAGTTCATGTTTTTTTATGGTATTAACCAGATTGATTGTTATTTTAAAATAGAAAATGATTATTTCCTGTTGTTAAACAGACAGGTTGGAGTGTCCCAGTAGAGCTTGTTGTTAGTGCTGATGCAGGAATAAGTTTCCTTACGGATCCTAATGCTGCTGTGAGTATTTTGATTTTGATTTTTATTGTGATTTTTTTCAGGGTTAAAGTTTTTTTGGGGAATGAAGTGTAAACATACGAAATTCATCATTGAAATATGTCACAAAATCTTTATAAAAACATTTTAATCTAGATACATATCTTTCAGTGATGAAAGTTGTTGTATTATGTGCCTGGATCTAGAAGCAGAGACCACACCGTAGTTAGAACAACAACAAGGTTTATTGAACACGGCTAAATGGGAAGAGGGCAAGCATGCTCTGTGCATCCCTTTATGTATTGTGTCGCGCATGAATACACTACAAAAGTTATTTGTGCAAAAGAAATGCTTTCCTTCAACACAAATTTTGTCATTTATGAAGGAACTTCAGTAAAATTATGTTCAATGACAATCTCCGCAAATTAAAATATGAAGTAAACTTTGTACTTGACAGTCATTTTATTTTAAGTCATTCTTCAATCAGGGTGCATACCGTCATGAAAAGTGCTTAAATTTGAAAGCCATTTTTAAGCACCTTAAAAGTGCTTTAATTTTCTCCAGAAGTGCAACGAAAACATTTTTCTTTTTTATTAAAAGCATAGTCATAAAGCTTTGTTTACTGATGTATCGAGAATGAAAACCAATGAAAGGGAAGAATTCGGGGCACGAATCCAGGGTGAGATGAATCCAGAGGTGTCAACACATGTTAATACTCGTATAATGCTTTTAGTCCAGTTAACGAAGACCCAAAATGAGGATGAAAAAAAAACATTAATTCATATAGTTTTGAAAATTGGTACACACATTCGTGAGGGGATCCTGATGAACATGCTAAAAATACCTGGTCTTGAGGGGGGGAGCTCAACTATTCAATTTTCAAATCACAATTGATTTAACAAGCATAAAATTCCCTACAAATGCATGCTTTTATTTTTCTTCTAGTTTTAATAGTTTTCCAGGTATCAAGAAAAACTAAAAAAGGGGAATGAAATCCAAGATGGTGGCAAACTTTGAGACTCATTATTTCTGAAACTTTTAAAGCTAGAAGAAAAATAAAAGCATGTATTTGTAAGGAAATTCGTGATCTTTAATTTGCTAAATTCAATTGTAATTTGAAAACTGAATAGTTTTTGAGATATTCGAGAAAAAACTTAAAAGGGGATGAAATCCAAGATGGCGTCGCAAGCTCCCCCCTCAGGACTGGGGACTTTTAGTATGTTCATTAGGAGCCCCTCACGAATATGTGTACCAATTTTCAAAACTATATGATTTAATGTTTTTTCAAACCCTTCGCTGACTGGACTATTAATGACTTTATTATCCGCTCCCTCTTTCTTCAACAATGGGCACTGCTATATATTGAAATACTGGGACGGTTATCCCGAAGGGCAAATTAACTGGTAATTTGTTAATTTTAAGAAATGTTTAAAAAGATTACAGATTTTTATTGTAAATCTTATAAAAGTTGACTTAATTTTTGGTAATGACGGTTTACATTATCATTTTTATTTTTTTGTCAAACCAGAAAGACATTCTTTATTTTACAATAGAAGACATTGTGCAAATACAGAAATAAATATTAAAATTAAAAAATTACATATTTAAAATTTAAGAAATATAAATTTTAAATTTTTCAATAAAAATATGCAGTATTATAAAATAAGAAAACATATGCTTAGAAAATACATGGATCTATGTATGTATGCTTGCATGTGCAAAAGTGCTTAATTTTTTTGGCTAAAGTGCTTAAAAAGTGCTTAATTTTTGGAGTAGTTTCTCACTACGCACCCTGTCAATGAGTCATTATAATATTGCTGCTCGCCTAAAAATCACTAGAACTTCATTTATACATTAAAGCTGAGGTGATTTATTTACTAAGGTATTGATTCAATAGGGAGGATTATCAGTTATTAAAAGTAAAACTAGTCTTTCATTACTTCTTTATTTCATTTAGAAAGTTCTGTAGCTTCAGCCACTGTAATATATCTAAGCTGGTTCAGGTGAGTTTCAAGTTGGGGAATTAAATGAAAGTCTTCAGCATGTGCTGTGTGCACTACCCTACCTTAAGGGTTATGATAGTTTGTCAAATGAATTTATCCTGCTGGGTTAGGACAGTGGCATAGGGTGTTTATTCTATTGTCCTAGGTTGTAAACTTGGTTTATAGTAATTTCGAAATGCTTGGGAATGAATGAATGGTCAATACTTTTGTGCTTACAATAATGGGCCTTTCAGTATCTGAGAAAAAAGATCACACAAAGCATAGCAGGATTTTCTATCTATTTCTGTTCAGTGGATATAATGGTATTATAGGTTTCAATGTTAAGCAGTATATCCACTCTTGACAATATGATGGTCCAGAAATTTTGATAATCTTGAATCATTTAATCTTTTGTTGATAATAGCATTCAGTCAGTGGACCCATAATGATTCTCACCACTTGTTATGCAGACTAATTTGCAGAAGACTGGGAGGAAATTCCTAGTTGCAATTTGTAGCTATATATTGGCTCAGGGTGTTGTCTTGGTCTCACTTTTTGAATTTCACATGCCCCATTTGCAAATGACTATGTTTTAATTTCCCTAAGCTAGGAAATTAAGGAGGATTTATTTAAGAGCTTAGGATTATCACAATATAGGATTGCTTAGAAGTGTATATGTATAGTCCTTTGTTGCCCGAATCTTTCAAAACCATTAATCGTTCTGTGAATAATAACGCATCATATTTTATAAATATAGTAGTTTTGCCAACATTTTAAAAAACATGTTATTGTTATAATGTACCGTACCATGTTTTTCTAATTTAAATTTAATTAGAATTGTTTATCAATATTTTTTGGGGGCGGGGATTATGCAGCCAATTTTCATTGTGAAAATTTTTTTTTCAGCCAACACATGTTGCTAGTTTCCAAAAAGTGCAGAATATAAATACTGTGATAACATCAGATACAAGTTCTGGAAGTAAGCCTGTTCTGCAATTGAAGGTTGATGGTGCTGCAGAGGTTTGTATTTCTAAAACTAAAACTTGTTCTTCACTTGAAAGTTTGAAATTGTTTCACTGATCATTATGGTTTTGTCACAAGCTTTTCTAATTTTTACACATCCAATATTTAATTTATTATATAATTATTATTTTATTTGAAACATGCTCCTCATTAGATTTCATCTGCAAACTAGATTGCTTTTTTAAATAAGTTTTAATATTTCGAAGAATTTTTACTGAAAATTGCGTGTCAAAATAAAATTTCCCATTTAAGTTGAAAGAAACAAAGTAAAACACACTTAAAATTTTTAAGTATGAATAATATCTATTCCTTTATTATGGTCGATAGGACATTTAAAATTCAGTTCTGTGTAAGCTTGAGTACTTTGATCCAGAAAATTTAAATATGAACTGAAAGCCACTTAAAGCATTATCTGGTTTTAGTTTTAATGATTTGTAGACAAAAATCTTTTGATTATTAAACTTTCTTCCATTTCAAAACTTCCTTCTATTTCTGCTGAGAATTATATCTGCCTATATCATTTTGTTTGTTACATTTTTCAAAAATGCAAATAAATTGTACTCAAATTAATAATGTTCATTTTTCGTATCAATTACTTTATACTGTTGACATGTTTTAACTACAAGGTTAATTTTTCTATTGCATATTGTGATTTTTTTTTTTCGAATTTCAAAAAATTGATAATGGCAATCATTTAAGTTGAAATTATAAATAGCACTTAAAAGAGAAATTGAAAACACATACTACATGCATTTACTTTAAAAACAAAGTTAATGAATAAAGAAATCCCATACATATTTTTGAAGAAAAAGCTGCAGAAAGGGAAAAATTCTTAATTCCTAAATTTTTATTCCTCTAAAAGATTTAAAGGAAGTAGATACCTGGGATTTAATATTGCTTTATAATTTGAGAGTTGCATGTCCCTATCAACTTTAGCTATAAATGAATTCTGCGAGGAAATAATTTAAACAAACAAACATCTTCCTTCAATTCTCATACCTAGTGAGTTAAAAAGAAAATTTGTACTATGTAAATCTTTGCAAATTTCTATCAAATATATTATATAACTAGCCTCGTTTGGTGACCAGCTGGTTCGTCTATATTATTTCTAACTAGCTGTTACCCGCGACTATGTGCACGAAGAATTTGAATTATTCCCTTTTTTAATTCACGAATGTAAATGTTTTGTTGCATTTTGAAAGGGGAAAGTAAAAGTTCTGACGGTTGATAATGCTTAATTGGACGGTTGACGGGAGTGTACTGTACATGTATGCTCATATAGTTATGTAAATTGTTTATCTATGCTAATATACTTTTGTATACCACGTTATTTGCACGGATATAGAGGTTGTGTGGACTGTACACACGTGAACAGGCCACATATAGTTGCCCATGGGAAAAATATGGTTTTTTCAAATGTACGCCTGCCACTTTCAGTGTCTGGCCCTGAGCCTCGCAAATGATATTTTTAAAGGGATTTGTTACCTTTTGAACTGAGATGGTAAATCCTTTGGTGTTATCGGAAGGCGTGGAATTAAAACACTCTCTCTTCTCCCTATATCAGTCATAACAGTAGCTTTCACGACGTTTGTACCTAGGTGTGTAATTTGTAACCGTGTGCCATTGCGCAGTCTCGGTATATCGAGGTTACGTATTAGTAGTACTGGCACACCGACTTTCAATCTCGGCTTGTCGGAAGGTGTCCCTAACAATACTAAGATCTTGAAGAGCTCTACAGAATGTGATGTTCCTTGTTAATGCCCATTACCGTATCTACAGAAGGATATTCTGTGATATCTCACTGTGAAAATTAAACAAAACATTGAGAGAATAATTCACTAACGTCATTGGATCACTGTGTAACCGTATTAAAAGCTGTAAATGCTACCTCAACAGGAGACCGGAAGTGTAAAGTCTCCTTTGTTGTTTATGGTCAAAGAAAGCAATATTTTCTTATACTTACTTTATGTAGCAATGTATCTACCAGGCAATGCACCCATGTTGCAGTTTAGAATATCAGACTCGGTACAAAAGCCACAACAGCATTGCTTAAGATAAAAACTCTTTTTTATTAAAAACAAATCTAACATACCATCTTATATAGCTAAACAAAAACAAGTGGCACAACCTGATTGGCTGTGATGTCATAGAAAATGCACACGCTCACATCATGACATCACCAACACAAACAAACAAGATAAATGCAAACAAAGGTTCAAACAAATATTTATACGATTTTTCTGAGCATGAAAAAACTGCTAATTAAACTAACAAAGTCCCCCATTTTTCATGACTCAAAAAAAATACAAATTTCATTCACTTACATTACAAAATAACCAATTACAATAAAATTTTAACTTATCATGTGACAAAGCTTTTGTCATAATATCTGCAACATTTTTCTTACCTGAAACATACAATAAATCAAATTCTTCAGCATTTAATTTTTCCTTTACAAAAAAAATAAGGAGTGTCAATATGTTTAGTTTGCTTGTTTTCCATTAAATTTTTAGAATAACATATAGCACTTTGATTATCACAAAATATTTTGGATTTAATTACAGGTAATTCCAAAAATAAACAACTATTCATTATTCTATTTAACCAAATTTCTTTCACAGCTTCTGACAAAGCTATATATTCAGCTTCCATACTCGATAAAGCTGTACATTTTTGTTTCGAAGTAGACCATGAAACAGGAACATCACCTAAAAATATTACATAACCACTAATAGATTTACGGTCCATTTTATCAGCTGCCCAGCTGGCATCAGTATATGCTGTTAAAGCAAAACTTTCACTTCTACTCAAGTTTATTTGATAATTAGAAGTATTTAGAACATAATGAAATACTTGACATATGAGATTCCAATGAGTAATGGATGGATTATTATTAAATTGAGATAGAAAATTTACAGCAAACATAATGTCTGGTCTAGTCTTAGACGCTAAAAAGGATAAACTTCCTATTAAGTTTCTATAAGGTACATTTAGTACATCATGTTCCTTATTATCATAAATAGCAATACCTGGACTTAATGGAACCAAACTTTTACAATTTGGAATATTACCAAAAATATTTCTCATTTTATTTATATAACATTTCTGATGCATTATAAAATTACCATTTCTCATTTCAAATTTTACACCTAGAAATTTAGACAATTTACCCAAATCTTTAACATCAAACTTTGATTTTATTAAACCGATTGCTTCATTCATGTATTTTTCATTACAAGCAAAAATGGCAATATCGTCTACATATACTAATAACAATGCAAATTATTTATATACATATATACAATTACTAGTCAAGAGCTTTTGAAAACCCAATTCTATTAGGCTATTATTAAGCTCACTATACAATTCTCTACCTGCTTGTTTTAAACCATACAAAGCTTTCTTAAGTTTAAAAACACTATTATATTCATTATCAATTACAAAACCAGAAGGTTGTTCCATAAAAATGTCCTCATTAAGTGGTGCATATAGGTAAGCACTTTTAATATCCAAGTGATTACATAACCAACCTTTCATAGTTACTAATATAACAATAAATAATCTAACCAAGGTAACATTTATAACTGGAGAAAAAGTATCAAAATAATCTATACCTTCAATCTACTTGAAACCTTGTGCTACTAATCTAGCCCTGTACCTTTTAATTTTTCCAGTAACATCCTTTTTAAGTGTATATACCCACTTATTTCCCAACACATTCTTATTTTTGGGTCTAGGGACAATCTCATAAACATCTTGGGCTTTTAAAATTTCAAGCTCTTCTTTCATTGCATTACACCAATTTTCCCTTTCGGGTACCATTTGATATTCTTTAAAATTATTAGGGATTTTAATATCTACCAAATGAGCTTCACTATCCGATATATCCTCAATATCTGTTGAAAAATCATCCGATTGAGTTTCAATTGCATTTGGTTCATTATCATCTGAAATTAATTTAGGTGAAAAATCAAAATTATCTGGGTTATAGTCAATACCCTTACTTTCACAGTATTTCTTAACTTCATTCTTACTTTTGACTCAGGATAATAATAAACATCTGTCCTTCCTTTACTTTTACCTTTCTGTCTAGTTATACAAACTCATTTCCAATCGCATTCAGTTTTGTCTGAAAGTTTAGGCATTGGAGTTTCATTACTTGAAAGCTCAAAATCTGAAAAAGAATCAACCATCCTAAATTTGTTATCTTTCATTTGAAGATTAGAATCGACTCCTAATATGGATTCATTAAACTTTACGTGTTTAGTTTCAGTTATTTTTCCACTTTGGGGAAAGAAAATTCTATATCCCAGAGTATTTAGTGCATAGCCCATCATTATACCTTTCTGAGCATTAAGCTCCAATTTATTTCTATAACGTTTTGGTATGAAAACATAAGCTACACAACCTATCCTTTTAAAATGTCTCACAGAAAATTTCTTATCTCTCCAAACATTTAACTGAGCTTTCCCTTTCAAAGATTTATGAGGAAATCTATTTCTAAGATAATTTTGAGTATTTACAAATTCAGCCCATAAATTTTTGGGAAGTTTACTTTCATGTAAAAGAGCTCTAACCCCTTCTATTATTGTTCTATTGTATCGCTCAGCAACACCATTCATCTCTGGTGAGTAAGTGTTAGTACACTCAATTTTAATACCTTCGTCTATCAGATACTGTTCAAAATAATCTGCACTAAATTCGGTGCCATATTATCTGATCTTGCCCTTTTGATTTTTTTATTAGTTAATCGTTCCATCGCCTGTTTATATGCCTTAAAACACTCAAAAGCTTCATTTTTGTGTTTTAAAAAATACACTACTGCATATCGAGAATAATCATCAATAATTCTATAAAAATATTCTGCACCACCCAAAGATTTAACGGGAGCAGGTCCCCATATATCCATAGGCACAAGTTCCAAGACATGTTGAGTTCTAATTTTATCAATATTAGGATGCTCTACTACTTTTAGTTAAACAACAAGTATCACATTTATCAACATTTCCCTTTAAATTTTCATGTCCATAAGCATTATTACTTTTTGAAAAATCTTTTAAACCTTGCATATTTAAGTGACCAAATCTGGCATGCCACAATTCGATACTATCTTTATCAGAAATATAAGCAGCACTGTCATTTTGCATTTTTATTACATTAGCTTTTATCATATAGAACTTGTCAATTAATGGAACAGTTAAAAATAATCTATTCCTAGGAGTTTTTATGATCATTTTAAAATTTTTTACAAAGATGCTATAATGTGCCAAATCAAATTTTCTTAAAGAAATTAAATTTCTCACCATTTGTGGTGCGTACAATACATTTTTAAGCAATAAAGAAACCTTACCAGAATTATCCACTATTTCAAGATTAACATCACCTTTACCAAGTATATTTGTAGTACCTTCAGCCATACTTGCACTTGAAGAAAATTTCTGAAAATTAGTAAATAAATTTATATCATTAACAAAATGCTCGGTTGCAGCAGAGTCTATCACAAACTCTATGTCCATGGATTGAGTACAATATGCAGATGCATAAAAAACTGCAGGATTGGAAAGTCCATCTTGCTTGAAGGTAGGCGGCTTACGTTGTTGATGAGTAGGCACCTTATTGGCATTCTTGAATTTCCAGCAGTTCTTTCTAATATGACCAACAGTTCCACACAAAAAAAAACACTTCCTCCTTTCTTTGAACTCCTTTGTAGAATTCTTCTTTCTGGAAACAGCACTTTCAATGGAAAAAACAGCAGGTTCTTTAGGCCTTGCTTCAAATTTCTCACGAACTGTAACTCTGTCATATTCAGCCAAAAGAGATTTTTGAATATTTAGTGAAGTGAAATTCTTGTCATCTAATTGATATAATTGCATCACTAGGTTGTCATAGCTTCTTGGCAGGTTAGCCAACATCTGGTAAGCAATCTCATCATCTGGTATAACCTTTCCAGCATTCTCAAGGTCTTTTGCAGCTTGGGAGATTTTTCCGATATAACTGCTCATAGTATCCGATGGAAGAAACGGAATGTTCAAAGAGAGCTCCAATTCTTGCTCTGCTCCTGGGTTCAAAAACATTTTCAATTTCCTGCAAAGCAGCAACAGGAGAATCTATATTATAAACAATGCTTTTCAAGTTTTCATCAATACTTAAGCAAATAGTGGAGAGAGCCTTTGCCTTCCTTAATTCAAAGTTCTGTTTATCAGCTTTTGTAGCTTCAGCATCCAAAACAGGTTCTTGCTTGTTCACAAATTCTATTAATCCCAAGTTGAGAAGTTGCATTTTCATGTTGAACTTCCATTGCTTATAATTATTGTTGTTCAACTTCTCAAAGTTACAACTCTCAGCAAAAGCCATTTCCAGTTTAAAAAACCAACTAAGCAAAGTTCAAAACCAGCCTATAAAATGGCTGCAGGATTCCAAACAGCAACAAACCACAGACCTCTGCTACCACTTGTAGCAATGTATCTACCAGGCAATGCACCCATGTTGCAGTTTAGAATATCAGACTCGGTACAAAAGCCACAACAGCATTGCTTAAGATAAAAACTCTTTTTTATTAAAAACAAATCTAAAATACCATCTTATATAGCTAAACAAAAACAAGTGGCACAACCTGATTGGCTGTGATGTCATAGAAAATGCACACGCCCACATCATGACATCACCAACACAAACAAACAAGATAAATGCAAACAAAGGTTCAAACAAATATTTATACGATTTTTCAGAGCATGAAAAAGCTGCTAATTAAACTAACACTTTAACACTGACAAAAGCCCGCGCGAAACAGTAATTTGGCTTGAATTTATTTCTATAAGAATAAAAAGTATTGTTAGAAATTATGTTTAAAAAATATTTTTAAACCTTTATAGCAATCAGAGAAAACATTTCATCGCAATGGAATTAATAGCATTAAAAAGGTCATTTTCTGGTCTTTAAAATGGCATAAAAATAATTGTTGTCTAATAAAGATTTCAGAAGTTATTGGCAAAAAACGTCGTAAGCATTAGGCTTAAAAGCGGCTAATGTTCGTTATTTAATTAAATATCTTAAGAACTAATTAACTCTGAAAGTTGAAAATAGCACGTTTGACCTAAAAATATGCTCTAGAATGCCGTGTGTAAATTTCATGTCACTACCGTTCACCGTTTAGGAGGAGTTCTTGTGACCGACCAATCAACTGACAGACAGACAGATACATGTAATTTCATTTTACAGATATTTATAAACGTAAGCAAAATTTTCAGAAGTAAGGATAAATTAGTTCAAAGTCTAACCGTTTCCTAGCAGCGAAGTAGGTATAAATTTGCGTTATTTCAAAATCGTCTGCACGTAAAAAATTATTAAACTTTAAAAAATGAATAAAAATTGAAGGAAAAATGTCACAGAAAATTAATATCATTGAAAAGGTAAAATTTTGAACTTTAAGATGGTATAAAAATCATTTTTATCGAACAATTTGTTCCGAAGTTACAGCGGAAAAAAGGATTACGTGATAGTTGATTTTAAAAATAATTTATTCCACATGTTTTCGCATTCCTGAAGGATCACGTGACAGTTTATTGAAAAATAAATATCTTCATCGCGAATCGTGGAGTCAATGGGCTTTCTTTGTTAACTATTTAATTGTTGTCTGTAGTCAAAAATAATTAATTTAACACGATTTCACCTAGCCTATGTCCGTTCTTGGGTTTCAGGCTACAACTCTGCCAATTTTCATCCAAATCGGATTGGTGGTTTTGCCGTGAAAGCTTAACAAACAGACAGACACACTCACATTTATTATATTATTAAGGATAATTGTTAAGATTTATCAACAGAATTTTTTAAAAATGTAAATTGTTTGAAATAGTTGTTATTGTTGTATTTTATGTTAATAATTTGGAATTAAAGGGTATATATCCAACAAAGTAACTTAAGATTGAAATTTCTAAGTATAATAAACTGTTATTTTTGAAAGATAATGGGAGGGGATTACTGAAAACTCAAACAGATGAGTATTATAAACCAAGTAAATGTTATGAAAAAAATGATTTTTAGTTGATTTTTTTAGATGGAACAATTAGTTCTAAAATCAAAAATGAAATACAAATGCATCCAGAATGAAATAGTATAAATATATCATCTTTAGGTACATCTATTCAAACTTCAAAGTTTGTCAGTTGGTAAATCAAAACTAATGTTGAATAAGAGCTGTAAATGAATGCATTTATATTAGTTGCTACTTTCAAATATTGATTTGAACTCCTTGCTACATTATTGAAACAATTTGAAATACGCCTTAACTTTAATAAAAAGTGAAAAAAATCCAAATTTTTGAAATAAAAAATGCAATAATCTCTATAACATGAGGCAATATTACACAGTATGTAAAAGATAAATCGTGTGCAATCAGAAAACGTTTATAAAATTAATAAAAGAAAACATTTATATGAACAAAAAACTATATCAATTCTTTTTTAATTGAATGTTTCATTATCTGTTTCATTCTCTTTGTGGTATTTTGAGTTTGTTGAAAGTTTGATTCGGCACATATGTTGAAGCAGGGCTAAAAATTTGATTAAATCCTTCAAAAAGTCGCTAGCATTAGTTTAATATCATAGGAAAGCATTTTAAATTGAGCAAGAAGTGGTTTATGCATAAAATACATTTAAAATGCTTGAAAATATTTTTAAAAAACATTTATCTTAACCATCTAAGATAATCTTAGCCATCTAAGATCTTAAGATATCTTTAATATGCTTCTTATACTTTTTAGATACTGAGTATTACTTGTCCTTCTTCTAATGTTGCTGAGTGTATAGCAAGTCTAATTGATGGATATTGTTGCCTAGTTCATGGAACAAAGACTTCATTCTGGAATTACTCAGGTATATGCAATTGTTACTTAACTTTTTAAGTTACTTGTATGAAACATAATGTATTTTTCTTGTATATATTGACAAAATAGTTATAAAAGTTAATGTCGTAAGAATTATGAAGCTTCGAATATCACTATTTTAGGCCACTTCAATGGCCACCTTGAGGAAGACTTGTCAATCAACATGTAACATTTGCTCAAGGTGGCTGTTGATTGGCTTGAAATAGTGAAATTCAAAGTTTCATAAATCTTTATAATACTGGACAGTGAAACCAAAGAATGCCTTCCAGAAATCATAATATACTACAATTGCTGACTTTTCTAAGATTTGTAAAATCATTCATGATTATCCTAAATTAAATTATTATTGTGTTGCACTTGAAGGAACTTCAGTTTCTTACTCATGCAGCTTGCTTATTTATTCCTTTATGTAATTTTATCTGTTCATAAAACTTATCAGTAGTTGAATTTTTTGGAATAATCTATAAAGGAGACTTACTGTTTTATTTGTGATGTGTGTGAAAACAAGGCTTTCTTCCTTGATAAAAAAATATGTAAGAAAAAATTCTTAATTTAAAGTGTTTAAGATTATTTTTATGCTTTGTAGCCAGACACCTGTAAGATGTCTTAAAACTCAACACATGCGCAAGAGAGTTTCTGCAAAAATTATTGCTAATGTATTGTTACAAAGCTATAAAGTCGTTTCCCCGAGACGCTAATCATTGATCATCAATCTTTATTGATGCTATCAGAGACGAAGAAATGCAACTTTCAACAAGGCTAATGGACTTTATGGATTTGAAATCAGCCTTGGCATATAGCATGAAATTTGAATCTGCGAAAACTGCTTCGAAGATCTCTATACACGCAAGGTCAATAGAGACAGAGGGTGACACTTGGAAAGAAAGAGATGATAAATTTGAATCTCTATTGAAAGCATTGGAAAAATTAGTGAACACTCTTGCTGCTGAACAGAACACTCCTCAGTGAAATCCGAACGTGACTTGTTGGAAGTGCTTTAAGAAGGAGCATGCACAGAGGGCGTGCCAAGTGAATGACGTCTACTCAGGAAAATTGACTTGCAGTCGTCTTGCGGAACGAAAGATACCTACTCTGAATAAATCCCCTAAAGAAGGACTGAAGGTTTCTGCACTTAGCAGAGGGGGAAATGGACTCTATCTGGAAGGATCGATTTGTGATATCCCGTGTTTGTTTTTGGTGGACACAGGCACAAATATAGCTTTCAAGAGCAGACCTGGCTCGTAAATTGAAGGAACGACTTATTTACACGGCTCTAAACATGACCCTTAAGACTGCCACAGATGAAAAAGCAAAGATACAAAAGAAACTTGATGCATCAATCGAATGTGGATCCAGAAAATTTCAACATAGAGTCTACGTAGCTGAAATCACCGATTCCTGTATTCTCAGCCTGGATTTTCTTTAAAAATTTAAATTTACGGTAGACCTGGAGAAGAACGAGATACGGACAGGATTGGCGAAAATTTCTTTGCTTTCAGGCAGTACACAACATCGCAAAAGAACCTCTGATGGAACGGATGTCCCCTCTTGGCGACTTTGTTTTGAAGGCTGCGAACCTTGTTCGAATGCTGAAAAGAAGTTCAGGATGGAAACGGATATTTCTGTGGAAGCGTTAACCGTGACAACAGAGGACAGATGGTCTTTAAGTGAGATCCAAAAAGCACAGCTGGAAGATCCAGATATTAGACCAATTCTGAAGATGAAACTAAATTCGGTGGATTGACCATCTTGGCAAGGAATCGCTCGTGAGAGTCCTGCAATCAAACAATATTGGGCTCTTTGGAACTCCTTATATCTTAAAGATGGTGTTCTATATCGCAAGTGGGAGAGTAATGATGGCGGCTTTTATCGACGACAACTAATTCTCCCGAAGATCAGAATTCAAGAAGTTCTACGAGAGTCTCACGACGACACAAGTGGAAGACATTTTGGAGTCATGAAGACTTTGCATAAAACTCAGGAGCGATTTTACTGGGACCAACTTCACGTCGAAGTTGAGAAATGGTGCAGGTAATGCCAAGCTTGCGGAGCCCAAAAAGGACCGAAAACAGAACAAGGAAAGTCAGTAACTGGACGGACTCCAGCAGAGATGTTTTCTTATCGAACGCTAAGATTCCCCTGTGACATTCTCTTTGGAAAGCGTACAGACATCTGCTGGAGAGCAAGTTAAACTGTCCAGCAAACGAATGAAAATTCATTACGACTCCAGAGCAACAGACCACTATTTTAAGGAGGGAAATCTAGTCTGGATGTATAACCCAAAGCGACGGAGAGGCCCGAGTCCCAAGTTACAACAGAACTGGGAAGGACCATATACTGTTGTCAAGAAACTGAGATGTCTACAGAATACAGAGATCACCCAACACCAAGCTAAAAGTCATCCATATAAATTGGCTATCTCCATACAGGGCCACAGATCATAGTTCTAAGTAATGAGAATGACGGGACGTGCAGTCTTTGAAGAGGGGAGCAATGTTACAAAGCTATAAAGTAGTTTCCCGAAGATGATAATCTTGGAGACAAACTTTGCGACAAATTTGGCGACTTGGCGGCAAAGTTGGCGAGTTTGGCGACAAAAGGAATTTTCTAGAAGGACCTTGAACTTTCAACCTATTTCTACTGGTTTCATAAACGTTCTAGAGATTTCGTCACTTCCTATGTAATGAAGTCACTTCCTGTTGAAAAAGTATAAAAGCAAGCTCTCAAGACAAGAGGAATCGGTTGGAATTTGATCAGCAAGCAAGCTGGTGAGGTAACAAGAAACCTTTGAGCGCCATGTTGAGATTTATTGGTAGTCTCTGTTGTGAATTTTTACTAGTGCTGTGTTAATACTTGTGCTACGTTTCTTTGCTTGGAATATTTGTAAAATAAAGAGCTTTATTTTTTTAATCCTGCTTATTGGATTGCATTCACAAGACAATTTCGTTACAGTATCAATTTTAAACTTGTGGTTGTCTATCTTATTGTAAGAAAGGATATGGCATGTTTACTTACATTTGGTGTAATTATCAGCATATGATGATAATTACAAATAAGTTTTGCAATTAACATAAAAATATTATAATTTTTTGTTGAGACATAAAGTAAGAGAGGTTTGCACCCCCATTTCCAAACTAATTTTGAAAGAAAAATTGTGATGCCAGTTTATCGATTAAATTTATTACATGTTTGTATTGTACATACATTTATCTATTTGTTCATTTGCTGTGGTTTTATTTTGTTACCATTTGTATATATTTTATTCTAAGTGTTAAATAAGAGTGTGTAATTTCTTTTCAGAATCAAAGATTTCAAAAGCAAGGTATGTTCCTATCAAATTTTTAATATATTTTTTAAATCCTGTCTATAAAGTAGTGTTTATAGCTTGCTTATATTTTTATAAATGTATGAATTAATCCATTAACCCTCCAACTGTAATTTTTACAAATCATCAGTTAGATGCAACATTTGCAAACATGTTCAAATACCATTAAGGCAAGTCAATTGTTATTTATATACAAAGTTTTATTAGTATAATATGATCCAGCGCTATAAAAGTACTAAGTATACACATTAGCCTGTGAAAATCGCAGGATGCAGCAGAAAATAGGCTTGCTTCCAACCCATTGGATATACAGTCAGAGGGTTAACATTAGTAATCATTTTGGTATGTATCACAAATGTATATCATTAGTTTAAAATATATTAAAATTTCCATAATGTATCAGGGTGCGTAGTGTCCTTAGAAACTGCTTATTTTTAATGGTCCTTATATAAGGGCCTTAAAAGTGCTTATTTTTTTTTTTATCCAGGTGCTTGTTTTTCTTTCTAAGGATTAAAAAAAAAAAAACAGAATTTTTCCCTGGCTATGTCTGCCCAATTATATGAATGTATTTCTTTGTGGTGTCTGATCTTTCATCTCTCAACCAAAAGTGCTCACTTATTGGCATTCCACCGATGGGTCCGGAGGGCAGTGTAAAAGATTTCCCCTCGCTTTAGGGGGAATACTATTAATATAGGGAAAATATATCCCTTTCATTGACATGGCTCTTCTTTCATTCATCTCCTTTTACTTGTCTAGGTAGGGGGAAAAAATCATTTCTTTTCAGGGATAAATTTATATATTCCCACAAAACACGTAACTTTGCTTTAAATGGGGTTGTGCTTTTCTACACATGGTTACTTATTTTTGGTGCTTTTGGTCATTATATTTCAAGATTATTTTAGCGAATTATTTAAATTTTTTTACTGCAAGTAAGTTTTGCGCAAAGGTTTTAGAACTTTTTTTTTTTACAATATGCCGGGAAAATGTGTATTTAATTCATTGTGGACTTTCAAAAGTGAATACACTGAATGGTTGAAGGCTGGCAAAAATAAAAGTAAAGAGAGATGTTCATGGTGCTGGAAAGAATTTGACATTGTAATGTTTATACTTATTCATATTAATAAGGCGTTTGTACATTTTGTACAATATATGCAAGTCCAGCCATTTGTTAATAGTAACGTCATCTTTATTCAGCATCAACACATCATAACAGTATGCATAGCTTCTATACGTTGCCATTCTAGATTAGATAAACTTTTCAATACAGGTGTTGCCGTACACACATATATTACACCCTTCTCTTTACTTTAGTACAATACATAATTGAGTAGAAACTATTTACAAAATAAAGCATATTGTGAATATCAATTAATAGCATACATAATCTTTTAAATGATTTGGTCTTTTTATATTCCGACCTGATCTGGTACTGATACTCGTTTGAGAATCGGTACTCATAACATTTTGAGGTGGAGTGGATACAACCTGAGTTACATCTGGAAGAGTGTCAAGTACACTGTCATTATATGATTTGTGATTTACCTTTGACAATCTTAAAAATTTTCTGTTTCTTTCCAAGACCCTACCATACAAAGTTTTTATTTTGTACGACCTCGGAGTCTTGGTTTTTGACAAAACCACAGCTGGTTCCCAAATCTTAGTTTTTACTTTTTGAACCACAATTTTGACCCCTGGTTTAAGTTCATTTAATATTTTAGATGATCTATCGTAATAATGCTTTTGTGTTTGTTGTCGTCTTAATAGTTTAATATTGACATCTTTAAAGAGTTCAGGATTCAAGAGCTTATTACTAATGGGCGATTTAGTTCTCAAACGTCTATTAAACATTAATTGAGCAGGTGATAATCCTAATCCTGAAATTGGGGTATTTCGATATTCTAATAAACCGATAGCTGGTCTTCGGTTATCCTCAAAGGCTTTTTTGAAGTCTGCTTTGCTTATGCCTACTGCCTTTTCTACCATTCCATTGCTTTGCGAATGATGAGGACTTATAAACACAATTTCAATATCCCATTCCTTCCCAAAATTCCTAAATTGGTAACTATTAAAAGGTACATTATCACAGATTATAGTTTCAGGGATACCAAATCTAGCAAATACTACTTCTAACTTACAAATAATTTCTTCGCTACTTTTATTGTCAATTTTGGAAATCTCTATCCATTTTGAGTAGTAATCAATAATTACTAGATAATCAGTATTATTCAAATACATATTATCTATTCCTATCCTCTGAAAGGGTCGACTTGGTAATTCATGGTTCTCAAGGGGTTCTTTAGTTTGTGACTTTTGAAATTTCTCACAGATACTACATTTATTAATGAGATCCTCAATATCTCTACTTATTCCCGGCCAGTACATTAGTTCCCTAGCACGACTTTTACATTTCGTAATCCCTAAGTGGGCTTCATGAATAAGCATTAACATGTCTTGTCTAAGAATAGTGGGTACAATAATTTTATCATTGAGAAAAACAAGTCCATCAATACAATATAGATAATTTCTTACTTTGTAGTATGGTAACAAGTTTCTTTGTACTACTTTTTTCTCAGGCCACCCCTTTTTGAAATATTCAGAAAGCATCTGAAGTTCCTTATCTTCTTCAGTAGCTTTTTGAAATTGTTTAAATCTACTTTCACTCATTGGTAAAAGTTTCGAGACTGAATGTACAACATTTAACATTTCTGGATCATCTCCACCTGTTTCTTTCATACTTGCCCTAGATAAAGTATCAGCAAGATACATTTGACTACCTGGTACATATTTAATTGTGAAATCATATTTTAGTAATTTAAGTAACATTCTCATCAATCTGGTCGTAATTTTACCAATGGGTTTTTGTGCAATTGAAGTTAAAGGCTGATGGTCACTTTCGACCAGTACTTTGTGTCCATATACCAGATTGTGGTACTTTTCAAATGAAAATACTATAGCTAATAATTCCTTTTCGATCTGGGCATAGTTTTTTTCACAATCAGTTAAGCTCCTAGATGCAAATGACACAGGATGCCCCTCTTGTAACAAACAAGCACCCAACCCATCTTTAGAGCTATCACATTGAATAGTTATAGGCAGAGAGTCATTAAATACCTTTAACACAGGTGTTGAACTGATTAATCTTTTAATTTTCTCAAAACTTGTCTCTTGCTCATGATTCCACTGGAATTCTATATCTTTCTTTAACAATACTCTCAAAGGAGATGTAACTGCAGATACATTAGGTATAAACTTTGATAAGAAATTAACCATACCTAACAACCTTTTTATATCATTTTTACTTGTTGGTTTTTCTATCTCATTAATTGCCCTAACATGACTAGGATCAGCTTTTATCCCATCTTTCGATACTAACAAACCCATGTATTTAACTTCTTCAATTCTAAATTGAAATTTATTAGGATTAAACTTGATATTATTTTCTTTAGCTCTCTCCAAGACTTCTACTAATATCTTATCATGTTCCTCTTTATTTTCACCTGCTATAATTAAATCATCAAAGTATATCTCAACCCCTTTTATATCACCAAATAGCTTTTGGTTCTTTTTCTGAAACACCTCAGGAGCTGAGCAGATACCAAAGGGTAATCTGTTGAATTTATAGCAACCAAAAGGTGAATTGAAAATACACAATTCTGCACTATCCTTATCTAGCGGTACTTGCCAAAACCCTTCTTTTAAATCGAGCACTGAAAAGCATTGTTTGCCTTCAAGTCTGCTGATAATTTCATCAACAGAAGGAATAACATAATGCTCTCTTTTAATTGCCTTATTTAAGTTTCTAGGATCCAGACAAATTCTTAATTTGCCATTTGTCTTTTCAACAATAACTAAACTATTGACCCATTCTGTTGGCTTATTGACTGGAGAAACAATACCCAACTGAACCAATTCATTAAGGATTTTTTCTTACTCTTTATGTAGGGACTGAGGAACTCTCCTTGGTGCATTAATTACAGGTTTAATTTCACTTTTAATTTCTATATGGTAGGGTTTCCCTGGAAATTCACCTAAACCCTTGAATACTTCACTATATTGATCCATAATGCTATCTTTACTAATTGTTTCAACCTGTTCAATTTTTTTGATTAAATTTAATTTCTGACATGCACTTAACCCTAATATTGGCCTGGAAGACACATTAACAACAACAACAAATTTCAATGGAACCTTATGATACTGATTAACACTACAATTTAGTATTAATTCTCCTTCAGGATTCAATTTAAAATTACCATATGAAACTAATGTTATATTAGTTTTGCTTAGTGCACATTTCAATGGAAGACACATACTTTTATAGACAGACAAAGGTAGAACATTAATTTCAGCTCCAGTATCAAGCTTAAATTCTATCATGTTATTTTCAACATCAATTTTCTTGAACCACATACTATCTAATGAATTTACAATTAACATATCATTATTTACCTGTTCTGTAACACTGTCTATAAATAAATTCATGCCACTATTAGGGCTATTATCATTCTCTAATTTGTTAACACTACGATAATTTTTTTTCACTGTCTTGCACACTGCTGCAAAATGATTTTTTCTTTTGCATTTCGAACATATTTTTCCATAAGCTGGGCACTTTAATTTTTTATGTTCTTTTCCATATTTTTGGCAGTTAAACACTGTGTCACTGTCACTGTTCTTTGTATAAGATGCTGTCCCTTTAGAATTCTTATCACGATTCTTCTGTATTTCATGAACTTCCGAAGCAGACTTCACGGACTCAATTTGATGTTTGCTGGCTTCTGATGCTCGGAGGAACTCTGCTACTTTCTTCAGTGTTAAATCTGACTCTCTTAGGAGTCTTTCTTGTAGAGACATGTCTCTGATGCCTAGGACTGCTCTATCTCGAATTAGCCCTTCTTCTTGGTCACATGTTGAAGCAGGAGTTCAATTCCGTCAAGTAGTTGTCTACCTGCTGGCCTTCTTGTTGGGAGCATGAAAAGAACTTAAATCGTTCAAAAACTACGTTTGTTTTAGGACTACAGTAATTTGTAAACATCTCCAATACATCGTCGAATTTCTCTATGCTCTTTCCATTTTCCGATTTAAAAGTATTGAAGATGTCTGTCCCTTCATCGCCCAGAAGATTTAGCAAAATCGCTATCTTTACACCATCAGGCTTCTTATCCTTTTCTGATGCAATTAAATAATTTTTGAACTTCTGTGTCCACCTGTTCCATGTGTCAGCTAAGTTGCTACAGCTAAAACTGATTGCACCTGGCGGCCTAAATGTTTCCATTTTTTTTTTTTTTTCGATTGAAGAGCACTCACTCAGAGATCACGCATCTGAACAAAGTCCAATCTTTTAGCATCTGGCCAATTCCACAGAGGCGGTTCGATATTATCCATCTGACACCATGTAATGTTTATACTTATTCATATTAATAAGTCATTTGTACATTTTGTACAATATATTCAAGTCCAGCCATTTGTTAATAGTAACATCATCTTTATTCAGCATCAACACATCATAACAGTATGCATAGCTTCTATACGTTGCCATTCTAGATTAGATAAACTTTTCAATACAGGTGTTGCCATACACACATATATTACAGACATTTTTAATAGGGAAAAACAGCTGTAAAAGCACATATGAAACATGGTGCATGAAAATTTCTTAAATTTTAAAACCATTTTTAATCACCTTAAAAATGCTTAATTTCTTCAGAAGTGCAAAGAAAACATTTTTTTTTTCTTTCCCTCAGATGTTGAATACGATAAATCGAAAGCACAGTCATAAAGATTTGTTTATTGAATGTATCAAGAATGAAAACCAATGAAGGGAAAGGATTCCAGGGTAAGATAGATACAGGGGTGTCAACACATGTTAAGATAACGCTTATAGTCCAGCCAATGAAGGTCCAAAATGAGGGTGAAGAAAACAATAAATCGTATAGTTTTGAAAATTCGTTCGCATGTTCGTGAGGGACTTCTGATGAACATACTAAAGTCCTGAGGGGGGGGAAGCTTTCACCACTATCTTGGATTTTATCCCCTTTTTTAGTTTTTCTTGAATATCACGAAAACTATTCAGTTTTCAAATTACAGTTGATTTTACAAATTAAAGAGTGTGAAATACCCTACAAATACATGCTTTTATTTTTCTTCTTGTTTTAATAGTTTTCGAGATATTCAAGAAAAACTTAAAAAAGGCGGGGGGAATGAAATCCAAGATGGCGGCAAACTTTGAGACCCATCATCTCAAAAACTATTAAAGCTAGAAGAATATTAAACACATGTATTTTTAGAGAATTTTATGCTCTGTAATTTGTTAATTCAATTTTAATTTGAAAACTGAATATTTTTTGAGATATTCCAGTAAAAAACTAAAGGGGGAATGAAATCCAAGTTGGCTTCTAACTTTAAGACCCATTATCCCAGAAACTTTTAAAGCTAGAAGAAAAATGAAAGCATGTTTTTGTAGGGAATTTTACGCTCTTTAATTTATTTAATCAATTGTAATTTGAAAACTGAATAATTTTTGAGATATTCAAGAAAAAACTAAAGAAAAGGGATGAAATCCAAGATTGTTGTTTCCACTCTCAGGACCAGGGAATTTTAGTATGTTCTTCAGGAGCCTCTCACAAATATGTGTACCAATTTTCAAAACTATATGATTTAATGTTTTTTCAAACCCTTCGCTGATTGGACTGTTAATGGCTTTATTATCCGTTCTCTCTTTCTTCAATAGTGGGCACTGTTGCATATTGAAATACTAGAATGGTTTTCCCAAAGGGGCAAATTAACTGGTAATTTGTTAATTTTAAGTTATCTTTAAAAGTTAATCTTATAAAAGTTGACTTAATTTTTGGTAATAACAGTTTGCATTATCATTTTTTTTTTGTCAATCCAAAAAGACATTCGTTATTTTACAATAGAAGACATTGTGCAAATGCAGAAACAAATATTAAAAGTAGAAAATTACATATTTAAAATTAAATATATGTATATTTTAAATTTTTCAATAAAAACTATGAAGTATTATGTAATGCAAAACATCGTATGCTTAGAAAATACGTGGGTCTATGTATGCATGCACAAAGTGCTTAATTTTTTGGCTAAAGTGCTTAAAAGTGCTTAATTTTTGTAGCAATTTCTCGCTACGTACCCTTATAATTTAATCTCAAAATATTTAAAAGCTAGCACTGTAAAGGGTTGCTTTAAATTATTATAGCAATGAAGGAATCAATCTGACCTTATTGGCTAGATCCATTGTATTATTTGATGTTGTGAAATTTAGTATAGTGTTTTAGTATTAATTCTAACCATTTCTCTACATAAATTATAGCAGGCATGGGAGTTTTAAAAGTGGCTTAAAGTCTGTGAGTCCTCGAAGCAAAGCCCTCGGATTTAAATTTGGAGGTATTTTGTTAAAATTTTTATATGCATTTATTATCAACTAAACTATTCATTTACTCTAAGTTTGCATGTTCTGATTTGCAGTATGCTAGTTTTAATATATATTTCTGATTCTTAAAGAGTATATGCCGAGATGATATTCATAGAAATGCAGACTGAAAATTTTTACCCACTTTATGACTAAGGAATGATTTAATAATTTTTATGTTAAATTTGTATCGTGCAAGAAGCTATTTTCTGCTAACAAATTGTGAAAGTTTACAACACTATAGTGCATTTGAGTGCTGAATTGAAATATCACATTTAAATTATTTATATAATATTTAGATTCTGAACCCTTATTCCGACAATGTCAAATTGGCCACTTCAATGTCTCTTTTCTCAAAATCTGTTCTAGATTCATGTTTGAAATTTTTTTTACAAGTAAAGTACACCTTTCTCATTATGCTGAAATATTTTTTTTTTAAATTCAAAAATTTATTTTTTAAAACTTTTTTTGTGTCAAAACAAAAAAAGTTAAATTGGCCATTTCGATGTACCTTTTCTCAAAATCTGTTTTTAAATACGTGTTTGAAATTTTTTATACAAGGAAAGTACACCTGTCTTATTATACTGAAATGAGCTTTTTGTTAATTTCTTATAAATTTACAAAATATTTAATTAGACATAGTGAAATTTTACCTTATTTTGACAAAGAAAAAGTAAAAAATGTTGGTAGTTTTTTTTTTTAAAGCTCATTTCAGTATAATGAGAAAGGTGTACTTTACTTGTATAAAAAATTTCAAACATGTATCTATAACGGATTTTGAGAAAAGGTACAACGAAATGGCTAATTTAACATTTTTTGTTTTGACACAAAAAAATTTGTTAAAAATTAATTTTTGAATTAAAGAAAAAACAAACTTATATCAGTATAATGAGAAAAGGTACATCGAAGTGGCCAATTTAACATTGTCAGAATAAAGGGTCCAACTCCCCTAGGCTTTATCCTGAGTTAACTCGTCCTAAATACTGTAGGTTACAAAATATCTTGATCCTTAAGCAGTTAATAGGCTGTGGCATAAATATAGTGTCATAATTTATTGAACAGCAGTATATATATATATATATACATTTTTTACAGATTTTTAGAGGCTTTATTTTGTTTTGTTTTTTTAATGTCAAATTATGTATAAATTCGAAGTATTCTTATGTTTTCTTTTGAACCTATGTACCTGTTATTTTAATTACTCTGAAATCTAAACATAACTCGCCTACCCATTGCATATTTTCCTATAGCAAAAATTAAGAAAGAGGCTTTGTGTGTTAAAAAATTCTGTTTGCCAGTTTGCAAGGCATGTGGAATTGATGTTTTAACTTTGCAGTGTTTTTAAAAAAGTTCTTTGAAGGGAAGGGAAATTTGGAGAGAAATCATCTGTTTTAATTTTTTGTATATTTGCAATTACTTTGAAATATATTGTGAGAGAAATGGTGTCATCAATCTCAATAAAATAAGTAACACATAATTATGTATTATGAAATGTTGAATGTAATGTATTGTCACAAAAATAATTTTATACTCATTTTTTTTTGTTTTTAGAAGATTATGCTGAAATTGTTGAAGAGGAGGGAGATTATTCTACCCCTATAGGTATCTTTTTCACTCTTTGAATTGCTGTATAATTTCCTAGTGATAATTTCTGTTTCTAGCATGAGATGTATGTTTTGCAAAATCGTTTTGGCTGTGTTGCAAAAAAAAGTATTTTGTTTAGTTGAGTGTTTCCCAATGTGGGGCCCACGATGGGTGGGGGTGGGGGCGGGCAATTCAAAAATGAACTCGTCCAGAGTTTATAAGCAACTGTCTGTTGCGATTATAATTTATCAGATCAAAACAGCACATTTTTTTAGTATCTACTCGCTGAATAATTTTCAAATATATATATATATATATAAAGTTTATCATCCCAGCAACCCTTTCAAATAAAAATGGTGAAGTTACGAAAATTTATTATTTTTAAAATTATTTGTACTTTAATTTCCATTCTCCATTATATATTTTGAAAATTTACTTATTGTGTTTCTTAACAATTTCCTAAGAATTTCTTCCTAAAACTTATCATTTAAGTTTCTTTAGTGAACAATTCAGTTTTTGAATATTAAAAATTAGCTATATGTTACATATGGGGCTTAAGAATCTTCAAAAAACTTAGATGGAGCATGGCACAACAAAGGTTGGGAAGCACTGGTATATGTGTGGTGGAACCATTTTGATTTTTTATTTTAAAATTTTTTATTCTTTGAATAAATTTAATATAATTGACTTGCATTATCATATAACATCTTGACTTATAACTAAAATATATAACATCTTAACTTTTTACTAAAATATATAATTACTAGCTGATAACCCGGCCTTGCACAGGATCCACCTCTGTTTTTTTTGTTTTTTTTTTTTTTTCTTCTTCTTCTTTCCTACAAATATTGTCACTAACTTACCCCAACAAACGTAAATCTTTTTTGGTTTCTTTCTTTTTGAATTAAAACTTTCAGTTCTAGCTTTTTTATTACCTTACTAGAAGATTTGTGCTCGTCTAAGATGGGATTTTAGCTCGCCAACAATGTCTCGGATCTGATTGTCACAGATTTACTAATGAAAATTGTAGTAGAAAATCTCATGCACATTGGCAGAGTGCTTAAGAAATAAAAAAAAAAGAATGAAAAATAGAGCTGATGAATCTCAATTGACACTAACTTTTGTTTTGTTAATAACTTTACTTTTAACAATTACTTTCATTTTGTCCAAATAAAAATAATCCAGAATTCACTAACAGAAAAAATGCAGTACCAAATAAAAAATAAAAATAAAATGCTGAAAGAAAATAGTAACAATTAGCATGTACCACAAATTCAAATCTTTAAGTAGAGGGAGCCTTTTTAAAAATGGAAAAGAAAGCACCTTTTTAACCAGTGGTGTGCAGTGGTTTTAAAACTTACTAAAGCAGTCGAGCTTTCAGAATGCATAACTACCCACAATATTATTTATACAAACTTTACAAATATATGATAGGAGAAAGTTGCAGAATTTTGATAACATAGTTAGTTTAGTTTTAATTTTCAGTGATAGAAAAGTAATTTTAATTAAAAACAAGTAGTGAATTTTTTTCTTCAAAACAATGTAATCAACTTTGTTATGAAATACCATTTAAAATAATAATAAAAAAAAAAAACATCTTGGAAATTGTGTCAGCAGTCCAATTTAGGAAACAAGCGGCCCAAATTGGACCACAGGTTATCCAGATTGGACAACCAAATTTTTTAGCACAATTAAAGCTAAAATATTTTTTGATTCTCAAATTACCTCCAGCACACAATGTGTGAAGCCAAGTATGATATTTTATGCGCTATATAAGTTCTTCGTTTGTTTTCGCACATATGAAACAAAACTGCATAAACTTAGATTTTATTCTTGTTGAACTGGCATTTGATGTAATTTAATGTCCATTTATAGCTTCTTTTATATATGCGTTGGATTATTATCTTCCACTTTATGAAGATTAAGAGTGATTATAACTACTTTTTGGGCTATTCCTCTAGTTCAAGATAATAGTCCCTATTGATTTAAATGGTCCAATTTAGGTAATTGTTTGCGGTCCAATCTAGGAAATTTTTGGTCAACGGCAAAAAAAATAATAATCCGTAACCCTTTTTTTAAAACTATTTTAATTAAATTATTACCGAAAATTGTAGACAAACAAGTTTTGTATCCGAGGATATAACAACATATTTTTTTGTTACTTTAAAACAGTGGAAGAATTTAACAGTTCTCTTATTTAATTGATGATCTGTAAACCTGAGCACTTGTTTTCTAACTGTAACCACATAGCTCTTACTCTTAAAAAGGATTTCGCAAACCACATTTGCATCGTTTCAATATAATTTTCTATTTTACAACCCAAATATTTAATAGAATTTTAATAATGATAGCGGTTTAATCTGGCACCAATCCAAATTTGCCAACTTTCCCCTAATATAAGTTAATTATCCTCACAATAAAAAAGACCAAGAATAATATGAAAAAGCACAATAACAGGTGTGTAACAACCTGTATACGCCGATAGACTGATATAAGTGATGCACAACAGGTTATAACAAGATGCAACGTCATTCCTGCCTTCAATCTTTCCTTTTCTCTGCGCGTAAATGTGATGCTCCGAGCCCAGTCTGAAAAGTCTCGCAATCAGTGTAAATGAGAACGAAATGGACGTGGCTGGATGAAGCATGCATCACTTGCTCACTTTAAACACGCATTCTTTACATAGCACTGAAGGCCCGCTAGCAAGCTTACAATATTGCGCCTTATGTGATTGGTGAGAGTGTGGAAGAATATGATGTAATGACCTTGAACTCATCGAGCTAATAGTGAGATTACCATCAACCCAGACCAAACATGAATCGGTTGCGTACTACGTGTTTTTACATAGCAGTGAATATGTACTGGGTAGCTAAATAACGTGAATAAAACGGATTTCAATATGAAATTTGTTCTGCCTCTTGTTATGTAGCGACAAAGCAAATACGATCACGCTTCTGAGAGTTTTCTAGAGAACAGAAATTGCAACACACAACTAGACAAACAGCTTGTGAAAAAACAATTTGCTTACTGAAGCACTGCTACACTTGCTTCAGTTGAATGCACAACACCAGGGTGCTTAGTGTCATGAAAAGTGCTTAAATTTGAAATCCATTTTTAAGCACCTTAAAAGTACTTAATTTTGGAAAAAAGTCCTTAAAAAATGCTTAATTTTCTAAAGAAGTGCAAAGAAAACATTCTTCTTTTTTTTGTTAAAAACATTAAATCATATAGTTTAGAAAATTGGTTCACATTTTCGTGAGGGGCTGATGATGAATGTACAAAAAATCCCCGATCCTGGGGAGGGGGAAGCTCGCACAGCCATCTTGGATTTCATTCCCCTTTTTTTAGTTTTTCTTAAATATCTCGAAAACTATTCAGTTTTCAATTACAATTGATTTAACAAATTAAAGAGCGTGAAATTCCCTACAAATACATGCTTTTAGTTTTCTTCTAGCTTTAATAATTTCTCAGATAATGGGTCTTGAAGTTTGCCACTGTCTTGGATTTCATCCCCCCTTTTTTAGTCTTTTTTGAATGTCTCAAAAACTATTCAATTTTTAATTAAATGTAATGCAACGAATTAATGATCGAAAAATTCCCTACAAATATATGCTTTTATTTTTCTTCTAGTTTTAATAGTTTTTGAGATATAAACGAACAAATGAAAAAGGGGGGGGGGCTAAAAGCCAAGATGGCGGCAAACTTTCAGACCTCGGAAACTATTAAAGAGAGAAGAAACATAAAGGCATGTATTTGTAGGCAGTTTTACGCTCTTTAATTTTCTGGTTACATTAAATTTGCAATGTGAATAGTTTTCGAGATATTAAAAAAAAATTTTAAAAAGATATGAAATCCAAGATGGCGATAAATTTTGAGACCCAATATCTCGGAAATTATTGAAGCTAGAAGAAAAATAAAAGCATGTTTTTGTAGGGTATTTTGCGCGCTTTAATTTTTAAAAATTAACTATTCAGTTTTCAAATAACAATTTTTGAGATATTTAAGAAAAAACTAAAAAAGGAGATGAAATCCAATAGCAAGCGAGCTCCTCCTCTGGACCAGGGACTTTTAGTATGTTCATAAGGAGCCCCTCACAAACATGTTTACCAATTATCAAAACTATATGATGTAATGTTTTTTTCAAACCTTTGTTGACCGGACTATTAATTACTTTTTTTTCCCTCCGGGGAAAATTAACTGGTAATTTGTTGATTTTAAGAAATGTTGAAAAAGGTCACATTTTTATTTTTAATCTTATAAAAGTTGTTTTAATTTTTGGTAATGACATTTAGCATTATCATTTTTATTTTTTTGTCAAACCAAAAAGACATCCTTTATTTTGCAATAGAAGACGTGGAAATTTAGAAATAAATATTAAAATTTAAAAATTACATATTTAAAATTAAAAATACATTTATATTTGAAACTTTTCAATAAAAACTGTGCAGTTATTATAAAACAGAAAACATGCTATGCTTAGAAAATACATGGGTCTACGTATGCATGCATGTACAGAAGTGCTTAATTTTTTGGATAAGGTGCTTAAAAAATCCTTAAAAGTGCTTAATTTTTGCAGCAATTTCTCACTACGCACCCTGAACACTGTTTTTAACAAAACGAAAGTATTCAAAATTAATAGCATGAAAAACTGAATTCGTGAATCAATTGACACTAACTTTCGTTTTGTAAATAACTTTACTTTTAACAATTACTTTCATTTTGCCAGAGTAAAAATAATGCAAAATCTACCAACAGAAAAATGCATTACCAAATAACAAAATAAAAAAAAACTAATATGCAACATAAATTCAAATATTTTAAGTAAAGGGAGTCTTTCATTATAAGAACGGTTAAGGAAAAGATATTAATTTCAAAATATATAAATATTCAATTCCAAAATTGAGTACGAAAAAGAAAGAACCCTTTTAACAAAAAACGTAAATATTCTAAATTAATATCGTGAAAAATAGAACTCATCAATCAATTGATGCTAACTTCCTGGTCCTTGAAGCGAGGAATAAATCAGCTTAATAAAGCAGAAGTAAAACTGCTGAAGTCAGCAAATTCATACATAAAAAACCCCTGTCTGAGTTGTTTGATGCAATTTTGGTGCCATAACAGAAATCTGATTTGTTCCTTTCTATTATGATGCAGTGTCACAGAAATTTCTAGATGATTACATTAAAGACTTCAGCGACCAGCTTGTTCACCTGGAATATGATTTCAGTTGAATCGTGCATCATTTCATATTCATGGTTCTCTTAAAAACGTAATTTTAAACTTCAGATTGTGGTAGATATTTAACCCATGCTCTATTAGTGACCTTGTACCTGTTCTATTCATTTTCTATATAAATGTCCCTAATGGAGTCAAATAACTGACCATGTCCTATCTTCACTTTCTTATTCCTCTTGTAAAATATGCATTTGCAGCACGTTACTTGAATTAAAACATGTTGAAAAAGAATGAAAACGGCAACCATAACCTTTCAGTTAATGTTTCTTAATATAAAAAAAGAAATATGTCGGAGAGCTTTGTTTACAGATTTCACAAAAATTTTGATGAAAGAAAATATGAAAGCAAAATGTATTAGGATATTATCACAGATTACAACAATGAAAGAGAAATACGCAATTAAATATTTGTTTAAACAATGAAAACGGTTTGAGTTGCATTGCAACAATGAAAAGTATTGTTGTAAATAATGCCAAAAAATATTTTTAAAAATTTATTAAAATGCAAGAAAACATTTTACGGCAACTTAATTGATAGCATTGAGAAGGTAATTTTTTGCACTTTCAGATGGTGTAAAAAGGATTTTTGCTGTAATATTTTTGGAAGTTATTACTGAAAAAAACAATTTTCGTTTAATTTTCAATTAATTATAATTCTAATTAAAATTTTTTAAAAAAGGGCTCCGGGGTGCACATTCCCACCCACAAAGTATGTTTGTGCCAAGTTTCGTATCTCTAGGTCCAGTGGTCTGCCTTTTACAGGGCTGAGATTTTTCCGCTTTTTTTTATTTTCTTGAAATGAAAAATTTCCGTTTTTTCTTTTTTCCCAAAATCCGCTTTTCCCCATTTTTTTCTTACAATGATTTTGGAATCCGTGTTCTTAAAAAAATTAAGAGATATCCGCGCCTCCTTTTGCAAGAAATGCTAAGAACCCTTGTGATTGAAAATTCTTTTTTTTTTTTCAAAATAATCTACGTTTTAAAGTGAAAAAATTTGTTAAAAACCAAGTAGAATGTAACTAATTGCTTACAGTCATAAATTTAAAAAAAAATTTCATTTACATTCAAAATCTTATTTTTAAAAGTATGTTTTTCATTTTTTACTATTATTCTAGCTACAAATTAGTTGTCTAAATAACAGTTACAAGTATGATAAGTATTTCATTGTTAATTTGGTATTCCTTTTTTGTGATATGTAATTTTTAAATGTCCTTTATTTTTTTCATTTTGCTGATTTTAGCCTTGCATGTAATTAAACAATTACCCACTCACAAACATATATATATATATATATTTGTATATAATAATTTATCGTGCTTAAATGCTTAAGTAACTTAAAACGTATTTCACGCGCGTAAATTTTTCAGGTTTCTATTTTCAGCTGTTTTGGTTTTTTTCCAATCTCATCCCTGCTTTTAGAGTGCCAACATACAGACACACACATTCTCCTTTATTATTAGTAGAGATAACAGTATGGTTTGAATGAAAATGTGAGAAGTTTGGAAAAAGAAAATTTATTCTTAACTTTTAAACAATGTGTGGTATAATAATTGATGAAACTTTTAGAAGAACAATTATATTATACAGAATTTTTCCTGCATTGTCGATTAAGAATTAAATTTAAAAATTCTTTGGAAAAATTTTTTAATAAAATAATACTTTGCAGTATAAAACATCTGAAGGCAAAAGAAAAGAAAAAATGCCAGAAAACAATTTTTTTTCTGATGTTTATAAGCATATTATATTATCTTGCAAAAGATAAAATAAACCAAAATAAAAAAATAAATGAATAAGTGCAACAAACTTCCTTTAATATGGCTCAAAAAGAATAATATATGGAGAGAAATAAACAAAAAAAATTGAGGGGAAATTGCACAAACCAATTTCCTTTAATACGACTCATAAAGTATAATATATAAAGAGAAAAAAAATTTCCAAAATAAAAAATACAAGAACTCGTAAATTAAACTCCGGAAACATAACTTTTCTTCTTGCGTGTATTTGAATAATAACAGAGAAGAAAGAAAATGTTAAAAAACACCCATATATACAACTTAAAATTAAATAAATAATTTAATTCATTTCAAAATTAAATTGAATTAAAAAAAATTAGGACATTAGCTCCCTCTTGTGCTAATCCATCACTGTGCCAAATTTGGCTCTGGCAAGTCAAACTGTCTGGGCAATCGTAAAGAATAAAAAAATATGTACAGGGTGTCTACTTTTATCGTGGCCCAATAGCTAATTTTTAAACCATTAGAGATAGGCATATAGTTCCAATTGGAGAAATGTTTTAAATGAGGGGAAGAATTATAATGTATGTTTCAGTCATTAACTATATTTCTAAAAAAGTTACTAATTCTAACTTTTATATTGTTCCACGGTCCAATCAGGCATATTTAGAAAAATATTCTTTACACACTAACATTTTAAACAATAAAAGTTGCACTTTTCTGCGAATAAAACCGAGCGATTTATGGAGCTTTGAATTTAATGATTTCTAAACCAATCGGTGACCTCGTTGAGCAAGAGCTGCTCATTGATTGGTGGATCGTTTTCAAGATGGCTATTGAAAGGTGTAAAGTGGTCTAAGTCAGTGATATTCAAAGCTCCATAACTTGGTCAGTTTTAGCCTCAGAAGAGTGGGACTTGTTTTGTTTAAAATGTTAGAGTGTCAAGAATATTTTACGGAATATGATTGATAGAATCGGGGGACCATAATCAAAGTAAGATTTCGTAACTTTTTCAGGAATATATTTATTCACCCAAAAAGCATACAACTCTTCCTGTCATTTAAAACATTTTTCCAATTGTGGAGCTATATGCCTAACTCTAATGGTTAGAAATTAGCTATTGGGCCACGATGAGAGTAGACACCCTGCATACAGGTGTCCCAAAAAAGTGGAACAAGCACTTATTTCCTTAAATATTTGATCCTAGACGTATACTTCCAATTACAACGTTTCATCATATAAGGTAAGAATTTGTATGAAAATACTTTGATATCCAAGGGGATTGATAATAAAAAGTTACAAAAATTAAATTTTTATTGGCCTCCGTAGAGCAAAAATGTCAATTAGTAAAATGTTTTTCTTACATTGATCTATTCACATACAAAGTTGCACGCTTCTATCTGCAAAACTTGCAGAGATATAAGGAGACAAATTTATTGATTTAGACCACTTTTCCATACCTTCCAGTGCTGTTTGATCCAGTCTTTCTATGTACATTTTAGGGATAATTTATATATTTCAAAAAAAATTTTACAGGGCGGAATCGAAATAACAATGTATTTGTTTAACTCCTGTAAATCTAAAAAAAAAATAGTCAAATGTTACATTAAATGAAGTATTTACAAAAATAGTTCGCCTTAACCTTAAATAAACCTTAAAAAATTATCCACGGTGACATATCAACAATGAGACATATCTTCCCAGAAACAAGCAGTGCTATAAAAATATTACTAGAATGCAATTTTTCAAAAATAGCTTTACCTTCAAATAGTCCAAACTTGTAGTTGTAATTATCTGAATTGTATTTTAGAAAATTGCAGTCCCTTTTTTTTTCAGTGAGTGTCTTTTAACAACAGAAATTGAATATATAGTAACCAACCGAGTTTCCGTTGAGGCAACATGAAAGTGAATCTAAAATCAGCCAATGAAAAAAAAATCAAGAGCACGAAAGCGAACCATGGGGTGAAGGGAGGAAAAAAAGAACAATAGCTGGCCTAGCGCAAAACAGGAGCATCCGAAAATCCAGTTCTGGCTAAGTTCTAAGACAGAAAGAATAGCTATTCGCCTTCGTCCATTATGTATTGAGCTAATTTTGGTGCTTTCCAAAACTATTTGGTGTGCAGCCCCATCCTGTGTCTGTCTTGCTTTTTTCATTCATTTTCTGTCTTCCTTTCTCGTTTTTATCTTTTTTCATTGATAATTGAACTCTCAGAGTGGAGACGTAAGCAAATAAGAATTAAAACATAAATACGAATGTTTAAAATTATTTTAGTGAGTTCTGCAACTCAGCAGACCTAAAGGATGAGTCGCCACTGCTTTTAGGTAAAGCTTAATAATATGCACAATGCTAAGAGCAAATAACTCAGTATTCTGGTTCAATATTAGGTTATTTTCCTGTTATACCTTAAATTTTCATTTTCTCAAGTTGTCCTTCCATTAAGTCGATAGTTGCAACTATCTGCAAATGAAACTGAGTAACAGTATGAATCATTGGCAATTTATTTTCAATTGGATGATGTACTACTTGACAAATATTTGTATTTTACAGTTTTTCTATGTTGAATAAATCTGCATTTCTGCAATAAACATCTCTATAAAAATTTGTGATCTTCCCCTTGAAATTTAAAAATTAGCATATCTGTGTGAGTTTTGCAGATAGAATCGTGAAACTTAGTTTATACATTGGCGAGTGCAAGAGGAACATTTCACTCATTGACACTTTTGCTCTACGGGGAATGTATAAAAATTTAATTTTTTAACTTTTTATTTTGAACTTCCACAGAAGCCAAAATGTTTTCACACAAATTCCTACCTTATTTGATGAAACTTTGTAATTGGAAGTATACGTCTAGCTGCAATATTTAAGGAAATAAATGCTTGTTCCACTTTTTTGGGACACCCTGTATATACAGTAAAACTTTCCTAGAGCGACCACCCTCCGTTCTGCGAAAAAACGGTCGTTAAGAGAGGTGGTCGCTCAAAGAAGTGTCAACATTAGATTGCCAAAAGAATTTACCCAAAAATAGTATAGTAAATTTACAAATTTTATAAAATAAAACACGAAAAACAATTGTTTGTGTTATTTGCTGAATACTGCATAATATAAGCACTGCTACATACATATTTTTTAAACTTTCTTAAATTATGAAGAAATTTCGGAGGTTTTTTTTTTCTTTTGCTTTTTGCAACAGTACTTCTCTCTCTCTAGTTTATTTTTTATATCTGAAAAAGAGCGCTTATATATACATCCTTCATGCTTTATGAATTCGCCATGATAAAATCTATTTGTTTTAAAGTCTGCCTGTTGAATGACTTCATCAGATGGGCTTTCCTCTTCAGACTCTGACTTAGTTCCTGAATAGAAATGCTTATTTTAAGTTCCCCATTCCAAAGTTTTGAAACTTTAATGATAAATTTTTAAAGACAGCAAATAGCACTTACCTTGAGCAACGGCATTTTCTATCAGGCGTTCTTCCCAATTGTCGCTGAGGTCATCAAAACATTCCCAAGTTATCCTCACACTCCAGGGCCTTCTGATCATATTCAATCCCTGCAATCATCGAAAGTTCCACTATTTCATTGACAGTTTTTGTCTCATTGAACGAAAAAATATGCTTTTCTATTGCGGAATTTCTCATACCACAACTTGCAAAGCATTTAACCACCAAACCTGAATCCAAATCTCTCCAAGCAGATTTAGAACATTCTACGGTGTCAGCTACGGTGATCTTTTTAGCCAATTCTGACGCATTTGCACTGTCATCCATTCGTGCAATGATCGACTGCAAGACATATCATCGATATTTGAGCTTAAACCATTTGATTATGCCATGGTTCAAAGGCTGAATGTTGGAGGTCATGTTAGGGGGTAAAAATACCAGTTTCATATTTTAAATAGTTTTGTGTTTATGGCAGGTTGCGTTGTGTAAGACGAGAAGAACGTTTCTTCCTTCTTGGCTATCTTTTGATCGAAATCCGTAAGCCACTCTTCGAAGATAGCAGCTGTCATCCAGGCTTTTCTATTTGACTTCCAGTGAATTCCAAGTTTGATAATGTCCTTTCCCTTAAAAAAATCTTGGTGTTTTCAACTTCCATTTCATCAGTAGCTTTAATTTTTCTCCCGCCGCACTAGCACAAAACAATATCGTAATCCTCTCTTTTGCTTGTTTTCCTCCTTTGGAGTCTGCCGACTTCACTATCATGCTCTTATTTGGGAGGGCACGAAAAAAATTCCCGTCTCGTCCATGTTAAAAATGTTTTGTCAGCGTACCCAGCTAAAAGTAATGATAGTCTAGTTGTCCAGTCTTCACATAAATTTTCATCGGCATCGACAGCTTCCCCGCATAATGCACGAAAGACGACATTATTTCGAACACGAAACTTGTCGAGCCAACCGTTGCTGGCACAAAAGTCTTTTGTTCCGAGGGCGTCCGCAATCTCCATTGCTTTTTGTTTCATTTCAAAGCTCCACTTATTGGGATATTCTTCGCCTGGACTGATTTGAATCATTCGATTAAGCTGTCATTGATTTCTGGAAATTTTTCCATCAGCATTCTCTTTACACCCCGAAACTTGGAAGTTTTCCCATTCTTTGCGAATCGTAATTTCATCTTTCAAAATTTTATTGATTTCAGTTTTCCCACAACCAAAAATATCCACCAACTTCCTCTCAGAATTTCCTTTTTCGTGTGACTCGATCACTTCAATGTGCTGCTCCAATGTTAAAATGATTCATTTCTTTGACATGTTTAAAGATCTAGCCTATACAAGAATTGCAACTGATCTGTACTGTCATTCCTCCTCTGTACTCTCTTAAATTCACACCAAATGCGATAACCAATGAAAGATTATCAGCAACTTGACTTTTCACTTGTAGTCCCCTCCTTGCATCTGTTGTCCAGTTTAGGGCACCAAACAATACGTCAAGGTCAAGCGACCGGTTTGGAATGTGGATTTTGTTTGCGGGAAAAGGCAAGAAAATTTTCGGACAAGGGACCAGTCGCTTATAGAGGGTTGTCTGGTCTCTCCTTGAGGACTTCTTAACATTAAGTATATAGGGTGAAAAGTCGGTGCCTTTAAATATTGGCCGTTGGAGGAGGGGGGTCACTTAATAGAGGTGGTCTCTCGTAGAAGTTTCACTGTACATACACAAAAAAATTCTCTTTTATGTATATATAGATTAATTACTTGGCAAGGTGTTGGTATGGAATGAAAATAATATTAAATTTAATCTGCAAAATATATCTTTATGGTGCCATTTTTACTATTCTGATGCATAGATAAAAATAAGCATATATAATTTTAAGATATTTCCCTGTGTGTATGATGCACCAGTTCTTTTTTATACATTTAGTACTTTAAAAGTTTTTATTTCCTAATGTTATATAATCCTTCAAAATGCTTGCTGATAGTGAAAGATTATGAATTGAAGAGAACTGATGTCATTCTTGGTGAAATTATCGGAGAAGGCCAATTCGGAGATGTTCACAAAGGGACATATATTTCTAAAGTAAGAATTTACTTTTTAAAAATTTCATTGTATTTTATTAATCTTGTTTTTATAATCAACTTCTAATCTTTATGAATATTCTATATATTAGTAAAAGAAATTAACTCGCTGAATGTCTTCTGCATTTTATATTCTGATATAATAAAAAGATGAGAACAGTTTTTGTCTCTATATATAAGTTGCTATAACTTGTACTCATTTCAAGTTTTTGTGTGCGGAGATCATTTAAAAATTTAAATTTTACATTTCTGATAAAATAATCCAACCATTCTTTTAAGCATCTTTGTATTTTAACATGTATGCCTAAAAATATTTTTATGGAATTAGTCCCAAATCAGTGTTTTCACACACCTTGTATGTATGTATGATATTCATGTAATCTTCTGAAATAAAATTTATTTTTAGAAACATTAATAGTATTTTTAAAATAATACGCAATCCATGCATAATGATTTTGTCAGCCATGTTGTATTTTCCTTTGTGTAGGATGGCCAGACGTTAGCTGTTGCTGTAAAAACTTGTAAAGTAGAGAGTGAAGAATCAATGGGCGAAAAATTTCTTGAAGAAGCATGTAAGGAATATTAGACTAATTTGAATATGAAATTTTATATAATTTTAATGTAATATTTGCTTTTAATTTTAATCTTTCAAAATTAATTTAGATATAATGCAGCAGTTTGATCACCGACACATAATACGATTGATTGGGATATGTTCCGATTCTCCTATTTGGATTGTGATGGAATTAGCAAAGCATGGAGAAGTAAGGGAAAAAAAAGTGTTTTACTGTTATTATTATTTACAAACTATATACTATTCACTATTACATTATTTATTGGACAAGCTATTCACTAAATTGCTTTAAACAACCAAAAACATTACTATATCCTCTCGAGACCCAAAGAAATAACTTTCGACCAATTTTTCACAAAAATCAAGATTAATACTCTTGATAAGATTATATAACACATTATTATTACATTACATTACACCACCTGCATCCCCGTGTTTAGAGCCATTTGGCTCCTTTCAGGTTTGAATGGATGGAGGTGAAATTTATTTTTTAAAGAAAGGACAAAAACAAGTAACAGTTACGAAAACAAATAAAAATGAAAAAGAAACATACACTGGACAGAACAACATAGAAAACAAAAAGAAAAAAATTACGTAGAGGGGGAAGTCATAAGTAGCCAGAAGTGTGTCAGTCTGGGTGGATGAGTGCTCAATTATTATCCTCTGCAATGAGATTGTTCTCATCACATATGAAACGCATTAGGAGTTGAAGTCGGGTTCATGATAAGTTATTCATGAGAATGTTTTTCAACCACTGTAATTTAAGTGACACTGTTGGAGTTTGGAAATGCCAGGAGAGGGTAAACCAACAATTTGTGGCATAGTGCATTGGATCTCCTTTTTCTCCGCACGAGCAGTTGTCATGTGTTCGAAGATTGAAGGTATGAAGAGGAAGGCCCGTGTCCTGATTGTATTACATACACTATATATAGTAAAAGCTTAACTAACCGGCATGCTCTGGAAACGACGATTTCCGGATACCTGAAATGTCCCGATAGTTGAATATGATGGGGAGGGGGGGTAGATTGTAGCCTTTTTTCTTTACCGATTCGGTCCCTTTATTTATTTATTTTTTTTTTTTGGTTGTCGATTTCGTTTTTAGGTCTCGTTTTTTGGCGAAAGGTGAGGAACTTTATTTTTTTTTATTCGCATTTTTGATTTTGAACCCTCCTCCCCCCCATGAAACAAGTTTGTGTACATCACTGTACTGTATATTGCTTTTTTTCCCGTCTACACCCCTCCGTGTGGAGCGGACATTGCATTCCAGAAGTAAATTGTCGGCGTGAATGGAATGGCGCGGGCGAGCGTTTGCTAAATTTTGGCACGCGGATGTAAACTTTTTAGAGAAACTCATTTTCTAATTTTTCTGGTTAGTTGAGCTTTCCGGATACTTGAATGCCGGATAATCGAGAATTTATTGTAGTTAATTTATTACATAAATATTAATAAATTAATTACTATAATTAGCTAATTTAATTATATAATTAATACATGACAGCATGGGATCATCCAAAAGCATTGGACAGCAGGATATAAGGGCTTTGAATAGAAAACGACTTTCTTTGTAAATAATAAACAAATATCCATTAAAATGGAAGTGGGGTCTCAGGAGGATATGGAAAAGTTATGCCCATTTTAAAGTTATTCTGATATATATTCATTTGTAAATTTTCTGTTCTGAATTTTTTCATGTCATTTTCCACCTTTATGTGAAATATTAATGACATCATATATCCCCTGTAAAATTTGAAGGAGATTCTTCCTTAGACAGAGAAACCAGCCTTTTTCTTCACCAGCAGACTGAGAGGGATATTTCAGTTGTTGGAAGATTAAATAGAATTAATTTAATATCCAGGAACGTTTTAAGATACTTTTTAACCATTAAATTTTCTGTTATTACTATTACTGTAACTACTATTTTTCTCATAATTTATATTTATAATTATATCATTTATGATTTTATTTCCTCTTTTAACTAGTTAATCAAAAATAATGTGTAGTAAATTTTATTCTATAAATTTTTGATACATAAATATTCTAATAATCCTAACCAATAATTTTGCTGTCTGTGTTATATTTGCTTGAGAAAACAGCTGTCTTTGTTATAAAAAAAATGAATGAAATAATACAAAAATACCTCTTTTCTGTTGAGAATGGTTCAGTATGTTAGGATATTATAATCTAATAATTACTACTTGTAAGTAATTAAGGAAATGATTGAAAGAAAGCTTTAGATAATTATTGTTCCGCCTCGCAAAAGTTGTCCGTTTGTGCCAGAAAACTGCAATTGAATTAAGAAACCTATGTCTTTGGGAGAGAGGAGAAATGGCCACTGTGTTCTTCGTCATTCTTGAAAATATTATGGTATTGAGTTGAAGATTCATTCATGGATTTTGATTTGTTTTTATAAGTTCTTTGAAATTAATTTATTATAGCATTTTTGCATTTACAGTAAATTCTTGATTATCCGGCATTCAAGTATCTGGAAAGCTCAACTAACCGGAAAAATTAGAAAATGAGTTTTTCTAAAAATTTTACATGTGGGTGCCAAAATTTAGCAAGCGTGTCCCCACACCGTTCCATTCACACGGACAATTTATTTCTGGAATGCAACGTCCGCTCTGCATGGAGGGGCATAGAAGGGGAAAAAAGAGCAATATACAGTACTGTGACGTACACAGACTTGTTTTATGGGGGGTCAAAAGCAAAAGTGAGAACCCCCCCCAAAATAAGTAAAAGGTCCTCGGCCCTCTGTCGAAAATTGATACCTTAAAACGAAATCGACAACCAAAAAAAAAAAGTAAAGGGACAGAATTGGTTAAAAAAAAGCTCATGGGAGGTTACTCCAGATTGGCAAGTCTTTCTTTTCCTTTATTTATTTACTCTCCGAATACTGGCAGATGTTGATTCCGATTATGTAACATCATATGCGGGAGAATTGGAGGCGTGTATTGCGCAATAAGCCTAACGATTTTTTAAAAGATAATTAGTTTTGATATTCAATCTGGGATTTGTTTATGATCACTTACAAGAGTTTTATTATGCTTGCTGAGTAGAATATTTTTCAGTTTCGTCAGCTATTTATATATTTTTACAATCTATATATTTACGGTAAAAATTCGGCTACAGATTATACTTTTTTTTTTAATCATCAATGTTAAATTAAAATCTTCATAATATGTTTTGTAAATACAATGTTATGGAAGATACAGAAGTGTTCTTAAAAATTATATTTACTGCACATTTCAAAATGACAAAAACAAATTATTTGGCCGAAAAAATCTTTAAAAAAAAAAAAGGATACAATCTACCCCCTCATTTTTCCCGTCATGCTCAACTGTCCAGACTTTTCAGGTATCCGGAAATCGGCGTTTCCCGAGCATGCCGGTTAGTTGAGCTTTTATTGTAGAATTTCTAGGAGTCAAGTTTTATGTCCCTAGGAAAAGAAACTGAGGGAAGAAGAAGAAAAAAAAAAAGATTAAAGCAAATTCCACAAAACAGATGCTTGTGTGAAACTTTGCATTCAAATGACACTTCAAAATTTTAGCATAAGAGAGAATGGGAGAGTAATATGTGAGTCATAGTCTCTTAATAAACATGCTGAAAAAGTTCATACTTTCAAGAAAGTATCAAGTTTATAATGTTGAATATAAAAAAAATAAAAGGTATAGATCAGTTTGGACTCGGCTAAGGAACTTCTCTTTGGGTTTCTTTTCTGTTGAATATTATACTTAAGATATAAAAATAAGTATTATCTGTATATGTCAGTTAAATTTTAGATTTCATTTGATGATAAAGTTGCTATGTTTTCAGTATTTAAAAAAAAAAAAAATCTTTTAAAATCTTGTGTGTGTCTGAAATAAATTCGAATGTTGTCAGAATGTGTAGAACCAGATGCTATATTGTGGTTTGTGGGCTATCAAAAGACAGGAATAGAAAGTATGAATTACATGATAGGCAAATCCTTGACAAGTTATATTAATAAGTATTCATTTTGTTCTAGTAATTTGGAATATTAAATAAGTGTGGATTTGGATCAGGAAAAAAAATTTTTCAACTCCAGATTATTTAATATTTATCCAGTCTTAGAAAAATTTGTGTAATTAACAGTATAAATTTTTATACATAAAAATATTTCAATGAAATCATAATTTGTTTTAATTAACCTCAATAATTCTTATTGTATTTAAATAATTTTAGATGCATTTTCGTTATTTCAGGTGAAACTGCTGGAAGTTTACAGAAATAAGAAGAAAAAAATATTTAATACTGTAGATTTAATTGTAGTCTTGTAAATATTATCAGATACAAACTGTTAATCTGAAACCATCTATTCCAAAATATTTATCATTTTTTTAATGGCTGTTGAGTTGTTGATTTATAAATGTTTTAACGCAAGATTTTCTGATTTTCTGTCTGAAATTAATACATTTAATGATGAAATCCACTTTAAAATTTGATGTTTCAAATTATCCTAGCAGTTTCTGTTCAGGCTTTTCTTTGATCTCAGTATTTGCTGATGACAAGAATTTTAAATATTTTAATCTTTGAGATAATGATGAATCAATTCCAACTTCTGTTTTAATCTTTTTATTTTGTTGCTTATTTGTCCTGGGACAAAGTGAATTATCGATTCTACTAATAATTCAAGATTTAATTTCATTTTTTTTTCTTTCCAAAAATTTAGATGAGAGCATATCTGAAAAACAATAGGAATCAGCTAGATTTAGCCATATTAATACTGTATGCATTTCAATTGAGCACTGCTTTATCATATTTGGAGAGTAGGAAATTTGTTCACAGGTATTTCTGATTTTTTTTAAATCTTAAATTCATTTTTTTTAACTATTATGAATCTAATAAGAATGTATTACAAATATGTTTACACATATAACGCATATTTAATTTTTATATAGTGTTAATGTTTCTTTTGCTGTATGTTATAAGTTTATCAGTTTTGGTGAATTGAAAATACAACATCAATGAAGTTCTTCACTAAGGTTTCTGTAATTAAAAAAATGTGGGGGTCATCGAAACATTGTAAAATGCATAGTTATATGTAGTTGTAGACTATGTATAGATGTCACAACTGAAAAAACGGAGAAAGAACTGAAAGTTAGTCTAAAAGTTGTATTCTTAATCCCAACGCTTCGCAATAAACTTTGTTCAGTAGAAAGAACGAGAATATTCCAGCCGTTTCGTGCACAATTCTGAGTCAGCGACATCAGAGGAAGCAAACAGCATATGAGGGCGAGCAATTCACGAACGTTATCAGCGCTAAGTGGAAGCATTGCAAGAGGACGAGCTATTGATCTTGCACTACGCAATCAAATCATACAACAGCGCCAAATTGGCTGAACCTTCCTCTTGACGCAATCTACAGTGTGTAGTATTATAAAACATTTCACTACAACTGGAAAAAGTTGCCCAGGAAAGACTCTCGGTCGGAAGCTAACGTTGACTGATCAGGAAGTACATCAATTTCGTCAATTATCATAACTATCAGTTTTGTTGCAAACTAACACAAATGCTGTTACAATGTTGTATTCAACGTATCAATTGTTAATAAAATGTTTCTTTTGGATATATGTTTCTTTGTGTTTCTCAATTTCAAGCTATTTCTTACGTGAACGAACTTTGTTGACGTTGTAGATTCCTATGTGGATTTATATTTTAGAATATGAATATGTACTTGCTTGGGTGACACGAACTGTAATGTGTTGAGATGCGACATACCTTTTAAATTTAAGTACTTTTAAGCAATGAACATACGAAGAATCAAAATTAAATATTTTAATTTTAAAATTATAGAGTGATTTTTATATTATATTTTTATACTATACTTGAAAATTTGTATTACAATTTTTTTTTTTCTCTTCTCTAAATCAAAGATTGGTGCATTCTTTGTATTTCATTCATTTCTATTCTTGTATATGTTATGACTGCCAAAAAGGAATTGATCTAAAGATTTAAACAATCTGGGTTCAGGCCAATCATTTTTAGTTCTTAGATCAGTCTGAGGTGAAAGGTAAATTTTCATATTTTAGTGATTTCATTTTTAAAAAAATGGACTGTAACTTTATTACAAATATGATTTTTCATTTATGAATTCAGTTACTGTATGATGTTATTAAATATTATTACTGTATCTACTGTTATTTAGCTCCTAAAAATAAGCTGAAGTAAAATTTCATTTTTGAATTGATTTTAACCTTAAACTTTTTTCCATTCGTTTTATTATTATTATTATTATTATTATTATTATTAATGATAGCTTTGCTGATGTATAATAGTCTAAATACTTAGACCATAATTATTGAGAATCTGTAATTTTTCAAACTAAAAATTAATATGAAAACATTGGCCTCCTTTTTTCTCCATCAACACTTAGCCTATTACAGGTTAATGGCCTGTAATAGGCTAAGTGTCAGACAGGCTATTCTGATGACATTTACACAATTTTGGTTGGATGATACATTTTAATCTCCCTAAATTTTAATTTGGCTTATTCAACAACTTTTTTCAATACAAAGACTGAACTCAATAAACATTAATTAAATTTCACAAATCTGCAAACATTTAATTTTTGCTTTGTTTCTACAAATTTTTTTTAAATCTTAAAAATGGATTTAAGTCATACCATTAATGCTTATTTCAGTGTGTGAATGGAGGTTATGAGTTTTTCATTGTATAATGAAATGAAAGAATTAACTGATTCACATAGAAACTTAAGTGAATTTCCAGAATCTGAACAGATTAGTTGAAATTAGATCCAAATTTTCTGGGGTATTTTTACAGATCTCGTTATTATTGAAAGTGAGAAAGAAACTTCCGAGAGGATTTCTAAAGGCTGTCACTGTAGGGAAATTCAGTAGAATTTTTTTTTTTCATATAATCCTAATTTATTACAAAGGTCGTCTTGTATTAGTTTTGTAGGGTCATAAATTGTCATTATTGCATGGGAGAATAAAATTTAATAAATTGTTTGTAAGAACAGTTGTTGATGCATGTCCTTTGTTTGATAATATATGTAAATTTATATGAAATTAAAAATTTTTGTATATATGTTTTGTTAAAATACTGAGTCTTTTGCTGTTATATTTTTTTTCTGAGCAATTATGCTTAATGATTAGCTTCATTATTTTATTTGGAAATTTTTGTTGGTTGCCACTTGTTGTAAGCTGACCTTATTCTTATCCAGTGCTCCAGAAAGCTCACTTTCGAAATAATGTTAAATGCAAGCGATAATGTTTTAAGTTGATGCCATTTAACATTATCACTTTCAATGTTTTTTTTTTTTTCTAAGACAATTTATCAATTGTCTGCAATCTAGTAGCAAACAACCCAGACTGATTGTATTGTTACCTTTGTTGAAGGTGGAAACCCAATTTGTGTATTAAAAAAATATGGAAATGTAGAAAATAAAATAATTTAACTCTTGTTAGATGTTGTGAAAGATCAACGAAGGTAAATTGAAATGTATGGAAATTCTATATTGCAAGTTTATTTAGCCTTCTACTAAACTTGATATAGATATTGTAATCTAATTTTTTCACTTTTCTAGAGTGAGTATTTAACATTATGTTATTTGTTATCAGTTTAATTTTTTAAGTATTCATAAATGTGGTTAAATACTGAAAATATTTTTGTTTGATTTGCTGCTTAAGCTAAAATTTCCAATTTACTAACGGACATTTTTTGTGCAGAGATATTGCTGCACGGAATGTTTTGGTTTCATCACATGATTGTGTGAAATTAGGTGATTTTGGTTTATCTCGCTGGGTTGAAGACCAACATTACTACAAAGCTTCAAAAGGCAAACTTCCAATAAAATGGATGGCCCCAGAATCTATAAATTTTCGTCGATTCACTACTGCAAGTGATGTGTGGATGTTTGGTAGGTTAATATTTTATTATATTTTTGTAATCTTTTTTTTAATTACTTTATTGCATTGCATTTCAGAATTTCAAAATAAATTCTTTGCTTTTAGTTTCCATGTCTTACCTAAGTTTTTCATAGGTTATTATTTTCTTTCAGGGAATGGTTTGAGGTTAGAACTTTCAACGATTTTTAAATCTAAATTTGCATTGTAATTCATGGACAAAAATTTCATGTACAGTAAATTCTTGATTATCTGGCATTCAAGTATCCGGAAAGCTCAACTAACTGGAAAAATTAGAAAATGAGTTTTTCTAAAAATTTTACATCTGCGCGCCAAAATTTAGCACACGCGCGCCCACGCCGTTTCATTCACGTGGACAGTTTATTTCTGGAATGCAACGTTCGCTCTGCACGTAGGGGCGTGGAAGGGAAAAAAAGCAATATACAGTACTGTGACGTACACAGACTTGTTTTATGGGGTGGGGGGTTCAAAAGCAAAAGTGAGAACCAAAAATAAATAATAAAAGGTCCTCAGCCCTCTGCCTCACCTTTCGCCAAAAAACAAGACCTAAAAATGAAATCGACAATAAAAAAAAAATAATAATAAGGTAAAGGGACAGAATCGGTAAAAAAAAAAATCTCATGGAGGAGTTAGTCCAGATTGGTAAGACTCTTTCTTTTCCTTTATTTATTTACTCTCCAAATACCGGCAGATGTTGATTCCAATTACATAATATCAAGTGCAGGAGAATTGGAGGCGCGCGTATTGTGCAATAACCTTTGCGATCTTCTAAATATAATTAGTTTTGATATTCAATCTGGGATTTGTTATGATCACTTAAAAGAGTTTTATTATGCTTGCTGAGTAGAATAGTTTTCAGTTTCGTCGGCTATTTTTATGTGTTTATATTTTTACAATCTATGTTTACGGTAAAAATTCGGTTAAAGGCTTTTTTTTTATATCATCAATGTTAAATTAAAATCTTCATAATATGTTTTGTAAATACAATGTTATGGAAGATGCAGAAGTATTCTTAAAAATTATATTTAATGCACATTTCAAAATGACAAATTATTTGGCTGAAAAAATCTTTTTTAAAAAAAGGCTACAATCTATCCCTTCCCCCCCCCCTCATTTTTCCCATCACACTCGACTATCTGGACTTTTCAGGTATCCGGAAATCGGCGTTTCCCGAGCATGCTGGTTAGTTAAGCTTTTACTGTAAATGTAATAATTTTTTATGCTTTAGCAATATCTCTGCAGTTCCAGCTTTCTTATTAGATTTTTGTGTGATTTTAATTATATACAGCGTGTCTCTGAATTTTAAGCATAACATTTATACATTTCGTGAATGGATTAAAGCAAAGGTATTGTTACATAAAAATGTAAAATTAGCAGTATTACATATTGTTAAGAAGTATATCATTAACCATTTGATAATTAATATCTTCATTAGTGAAATACTTTTTAGCTTGGTATTATTTTATCGTCATTAAAATTAAAAAAAAGTTGAATTTATTTTAAAAGAACTTTTTTAAATGAATAGTCAAATTATATTACTATATAATTGATGGATTTTATATACATGGAACACATAATCAGTATCTGCACCAAGCACATTTTATCTGAGTGAGTATCTTGCAAACTAAATTTTTTCGTTCATACTTTTATTTAATTGCATTTCTTGTAACAAAAAAAGAATGGTATATTTTTCTAGTTTATCATTTGTTGCTCAAAGGGTTCCATGTATTGATTTATGTAGACTAAAAAATTGTATTGGTTGCTTGACTCTGTGAAATATACTTGTGTAATGCTTGTTCATATACTCCCTTTTTTTTTAGTGTCTGCCTGAGTTAATTTTATTTTCTCATAAGCTAAAATTTACCACAATTGCTGATTTTACATATTTGGTCTATTCTGATAGATGTAATGCCAATATAATAGAAGAACCAATTAAAAATTCATAGTGGCTTTGAAAATTTGTAAAGATACTTAAAAATGTAGCTTATGTTGCATTCATCTATTTGAATATTCTGCAGTGATTGGAATTTTTCTTATTTTCATTGTTTTTTTTTTTTTACTGAATTGGATGTTGTGAATAAGGATGAACCACATGTTGAACAATTTGGTAATTCTGTTACAGTATAAATTATTTCCATCTTAGATTATTGATGTATTTCATTCAAGTAAGTTATGTGCATATATTATATACCTGTGGTAAATTTGTGTTATGATTCATTCGTATAACATTAATATTTTGCTAAAATTGCATTTTTAACCAAATGTTACTAAATCTATTTTTACAACTGTTTTACCTTTCAAAGAGCGATTCTTATTTTTGAAAATGAATTGGACATGATTGTTGACTTCAACATCTATTTGGATTTTGTTTTTTTTGTCAGGAATGTTGAGTTAAAATTTTTGTATTTCGTGTTGATTCTGAAATGGTATTCATTGCTTTTGAAAAAAAAATCGCTTATTTTGCTAACTGTATTATTGTTAGCAATTAGTGTCTAAAACATAGTAAGTTGGTTTAATGTTCCTGTTATAAGGTATATCAAAAAGTAATCGTAGCATCTTGCATATATAATTATTAAAAAAAATTATTCATGGTTTTTTCACACCTTTAAAAATTTTAACCATATTATAAAATTAGTGTCCCGTATCAAAACAATCAACAGTTATCAAAAACAAGTTCTGGAAGAGTGGTCTGATTTTATTAACTTGATGTGAAATATTTTTTATCAACTTTATTTACTTAATTACGTTTACTGTTGTTAAACAATAGATCTCTTGATTTTTATGTTCTGCTGACTATCTTTTATAAATTCAACAAAAATAACTTTTTATTGTGAATTTTACTGATTGTTTTAAGGTGTTTGTATTTGGGAGGTTCTTATGTATGGTGTGAAGCCTTTCCAAGGAGTGAAAAATAATGATGTTATTGGAAGAATTGAAAATGGTGAGCGTTTGCCATTACCTCCAAACTGCCCTCCTCATTTGTATAATCTTATGTCTTTGTGTTGGTCATATGAACCATCAAAAAGGCCAAGTTTCAAAGAAATTAGAAGAGTCTTAGGGTAAGCAATTAGTTTGTATTCTTTGTAATGTTTTTGCTTTGATTCTTTTTATAATTTAATCTTCGCATATATTTAACTTCTTATCATTTCTTACATTGAAAAGGAAACGTATTTCTTTCCTGTTGCTGTTTATATTTGAATGACTATTTATAATGATTTATATTTAAAATTCGAAATGGGCTTTATGTATGTGGATTTATAAATGCAAAAATTTCTGAAGGATTATAAGCTTTTTGTGTGATAATTATTATTTAATAATTATTATAATTAATTTTTAACATCTAAGCTGTGAGTTACTTTATGAAATTTTTGTGTATGTGAAAAATGGTTTGGAATTATAAAACTTGTATTTTTTTTTAATGCTTCAATGCAATAAGCATATTAAAGTCAAAATGCAGTTTTGGATTAATTAAAATTTCAGAATTCTTATGTTGTAAATTAAAAAGTGCATTGATGTTACTTTTTTTAACCCCTTAAGTCACACGCCCATCATATTGACATGTATCGAATTATCACATTTTTAGGCTTATAAACTAAAATTTAATCATCAATTAGTTTTATAATTTGACACAGAAATTACATAGAATCCATATGTATCTCAAGTATTCTATGCCTTCTTAGATAAATGAAAACGACAGCCCCTTTCCAAAACAGAAAGGTCATAATATTAGATAGCAATTAAAATGGTTGGGTTTATTAGATAGCAAAAAAAAACCCCAAAATGTGAGTTTTAAGGGGTTAAATACAGGTTATAGGTGTTTTTTTCTTATTTATTCATATTAATTTAAAATATTTTTACATGCAATATACTATGTGAAATATTTGATTGTTATTGAAAAAATATTATATTTTTTATGCATATAAATATAGTTTAGTTACCTCGGCTGCACACAGTATCCTAAAGTTGGTCAAAAAATATATTTTTGTTTTAGTGGCTTATTTTGACACTCTTACCCTTTTACTCATTATGTTAAAACTAGAAGATTTGTGCCCGTCTAAGACTGGCTTTTAGCTTGCCAACAATATCTCGGGTCTGATTGTCACAGATTTCTTAATGAAAGTTTTAGTAGAAAATCTTATACACATTGGGAGAGTGCTTAAGAACTAAAAAAAGCATGAAAAACAGAAATGACGAATCAATTGACACTAACTTTTGTTTTGCAAAATATAATATTCAGTTTCAAAATTAAGTATGAAAAAGAAAGAACATTTTTAACGAAAATGAAAGTAAAGATCTCCAAGAAGTGGAAAAATAAATTAATTCTTATATGACTTCTATTTGATATTAACAGAGTTCGACGTCGATGAGTCAATATAAAAAAAAGAAAAGAAGCTGTTAAACTCAGCTAAAAAAAACCTGTCATAACTCCTATTTGATATTATATCATCAGAGAATCTAAACCCAATCTCTTGGTGTGTATGCTAATTTGTAAAGAGACTGTCTGAATCTGTTTGGCATGTAGCCAAACCACGTGTTTGTCACTGATTTATCTGCATAATTGTATTATAGATATTAAAGCAGCATTTTTAAAATTCTAGAAATTTGCAGTATGCATATCAGTAAAAGATTATATTTAATGGATTATTAGATGTACAGCCGTAGGAAAAAAAAGAGTCACCTGGCATTATTCTGTCATCGTTCATCGTATGTTGAAACAAAAGCTACTGTTTACAGGAAAGAACATATACTTAAAGATTCTACTTTTAAAAATTTTATAATTGGGGAGGGGTCATCTACATATTTAAAATTCCACCAACTTCAAAATTTTCGATGGCAACACCCTTCTTTGATGTCATAAACAAATTATTCATGAAAATAATATGTCAGGATACAAATATACAAATTTTGGTTAATATACCATGATTGAATTGCAAGATATTTGACATTTTGTGTTCTTGATATTAAAGGGGTTGTCTCCACATTTAGATAGTGAAGTTCTCTTCTTGCATTTAGATGTCAGTCACAGAATTTTAATTTATTTCATGCTTTAAATGCCATTTCAAAAGTAATTATCTAGATTTTACAATTAATAAATACTTGATGCATTAAAAAAGTTCTGTAGAACTGAAATTTTCTCCAAAAAATTTGATTTTGTCCTGCAAAAATTAAGATATCCAAGAGCATTGTAGGTTTTGTATAATTTTCACTTCCGCTTGAATAAATTTTAAGCACAAATCGGTAATTTTAACAATGCATAAGTAATATTAATATTAAAATAAACTATGTGACAATTGATTTATTCTGACTTTCAACCTTTTTCACTTTATTTTCTGGGTTTTCTTTGTCAGTTTATGATATTTGTATTATCTAAATCTTTGTATATTTGTGAACTTGGAGAAATACTACACCAATTTAGTTTATAAAATTTAAATATTGGTATATTTAAATTTTATAAACTAAAGTGATGTAGTATATAGTGATGTATTTAATAATGTAAACCAGCTTTCATCTGTGCATTATTTGGCAGCTTAACGTTTTGAAATTTTTTTAAATGTTGTTGCTATAAAACGCAGTTGTTATTTTAAAAACAATCTTGTTAATAAATTAAATTGGTTCAAAATTAAATAAACAAAATATTGATTTAATTAAATGTTAAAAATTATAGGAATGGAACTAGGAACCCAACATCATCATTAGCACATTGAATAATTGCCGGTTTTGGAATACTATTGTAGAATAGAATAACACTAAAATGAAAAGAAAGGATCTAAAAAATATTGTATAAAACAAGAAATTGGAAGAATCTTAATAGACTCGGTTCTCCTAATATTTTAATAGAAACAAAAGCGAAAGAAGAAAAATATATTCTACAAGAACGTTCAAACTAACAAAGTGTCAAACTCAACCAAAAAGGCAAAGCATAAATAAAACTAAAAGATGACAAATGATTTTTATTAAAATAATATATGAATAATAATTTCTTATTAGCAAGCAAGGAAAAATGGAATAAATAAATTTCATTTCTTTTTAAAATTCTTACTAAAATAATTCTTTATATTATTTGAAGTTATAACATCAATGAGAAATATTCATTCAAATAATTATTTACAGACAATTTTTTAAATAATTATTCTCGTATAAAACTTGACTACCAAATGCTTTAGCCGTAATGTCGTGTTATGTAATCAAGGCGAAGAGTTACTAATACCTTCCAGCTTGATTATTTGAGCTGCCATATTGGCGACAAACTCCACTACACCAGAAAGTTGATCCCAACCTTACAATGTAATTTCGTCGGCTATGAACATTGAAGCTGCAGTAAATATCAAAAGGTAAACCTTTATCAATTCTTTTTTTGTGAAGTTATTCAGGTAGGGTCAAGTATATAACTGGCTTGACTTTTTCTGAATAACCTAAAGATTAAACCACTTAGAATTGAAATATTGCACAATATCGTATATCAAATTATAGCTTGAAGTATGCTTAATACAGAAGAATGAAGAAGGAAAAATTTACCTCTGGGCCCCTAAAACATATTTATCTACATACCATTTATGATTTCTTATCAGATTAGAACGGAAATTCCCCTCCAATAGAAGATATAACCGAAGGTGAAATAACAGTGGCACACTTTAATTATCAATTATATCACAATCTGAGAAAATCACATAGGGTAAAGTATCCCTAATTTCCCCTAGACAGCATTTCTGCATAACCAATTTATGTTACAATGTGTTATTCAGAAAAGGCATTTTAAGTGATTATTTGCTAATATTAATGATACTGGAAAAAAGACAGCTGTTGTCATATAGATTAAAAACAAGAGTAAAGATGTTATTTGTTGAATTGTTTGGAACCAAGTTATTTTGCTAAATTTTTATGACACTACACTTCCCGCTTCTTTTACATTACTAGATTGTAAGAAGGAACATGTATAGTTGCACTGTTTTACGTATTGCTGTTATTTTTTTTCTTATTAAAGTGATTCTATGAAATTAGGAATTTTTCAGCATAAAACATGTTGCTTTTCTGTTCATTGTATTGCTTCAGGGCTGGCTCCAGGAGTGTGTAGCCTGAGTATGAGTGCCTACCCCTGTTCGAAGCATATAGGGGTGCCAATTCCTAATCATAAATTTGAAAATTTGTGTGCTTTATATGGCTGCTGACTGGAACACTATAGAAAGGAAGGTCAATGGAATAATGATCTAATAAGGCAATCTATATATTTAATTTGGTAAAAAATTCCTCACCGAGTCCACCAGTCTCAACCACCCAACCGATTTTGACAATTTTTGTTTCATATGGAAGCTTATGATGTCTAGATATGTCATCAAAGGTCGTCTGCGTCGAACAAAATCATAAAAACTCTTTCCCTCTGTACATTCTCTGTGGGGGAAAAACCTTTGGATAGTTCGCCAGCAACAACCACCCTGTGGATTTCAACAATTCTTTTTTTAATTGAAAGGACGTCTAGATATGTCATCATGGGTCACCTGCCCCCATTTTTGAATGAAATAGAAAAAACACTTCTCCGCCATACATTCTCTGTATGTTTTTTCGATTTTGTTCGAAAATGGGGGGGGGGGGCAGACGACCTTTGATGACATATCTAGACGTCATAAGCTTTCATAAGAAATAAAAATTGTCAAAATCCGTCGGGTGGTTAGGACTGGGGAATTTTTACATGGTTTACCCATAGACAATGTACAGAGGATGCGTGTTTTTTCGATTTCGTTGAAAAATGTTGGGGGGGGGGGCAGAATGCCACCCCATGTCCCTGTGCCTGATGCCATTACGGCAACAGAACTGGTAAAATTGTAAGTTATCTGGCATCGGTGGTATATCTAGACGTCATAATCTTTCAAATGAAAAAAAAAAAAGTGTCGAAATCTTTCTGGTGGTTTGGGCTGGCAAACTGCCTGAAGGTTTTACCATATTATTTTAAATATATAGATCCCTTTAGTTCCATCAAAATGGCCTGCCAAAAATATTTTTAAATACCTATAGTAGATGATGATTTAGGGTGATATCATTCTGTATCTATGGATCTGAAGATTTTCATTCAGAAGTCCGTGAAAAATTTATGCAAAACATTACAACTAGATGAGGTTTATTAAAAGATTTTACAATTTTAAAGGAATCTGTTGTCTACAAAGAATATGAAATCTACTATGGTTTTATGGTCTGTTCCACTGATCTTCATGCAGTGTTTAAAACTGAAAAAAGTAGTGGCTGAGAGCCTCGCAGCAGCGAGGTGGTGGAGGTAGTGCTAAGCAAAGTGGCTGCTGGCCGCAAACTAGCCTGGAGGGCAGCGAAAGCGGTTAATAATTATAGTTAATAGGTATGGTTAATCTTTTAGTATATGTATCAATATACGATATATATATAAGGGGGTTGGGCACCACTATAATTTCGCACAGGATGCCGAATACTCTGGAGCAGGGCTCTGTGTTGCTTTGTTATCAAACAACAATGTTCAACAAAATAACTTTAATATTATATTTCAGTGAAATACTTGAAGATGAACGAAAACAACAGCAAGAAGTAATGAAACGAGAGAATCGACGAATTCAGGCAATGTCTTGGGGTAATTTATTTCTTTTTTAAAATTGCAAGGCAGTGATAATTTTAGAATTATTATTCATATTTTGAATTCATTGTATTCAGAATATTTTTTTGTTAAGTTCTTCATAATTAGATTTTTGTACCTAATAGAAATCATAAATGTAATTATTCCAGAAGAAACTGATAAAAATGTGCCTTGCAAATTTCAATTGCATAGCATGTATTTTTCTGTGTTTTCAGTTAATTTCATTTTCCTCTTTTATAGCAAAACTGCATTTAGTCAATGATAGGATCAGATAAAAAGAAAGTAAAGAGTATTGTTGATTTAGTAACCCGAAAGAATTGGAGAATATTAATTTTATTTGGGATGCCTTCTGATTCTTGAATTAAATAAAATTTTTGTATTTATTATAAAATTGAATACAAGGGGATACTTCTTAAAAATGCTGAGAATTTTGTTTTTAATTGATTTTTTTTTTAATTTCAATTCTGTTTACTAAGCACTTATTCTCTTAATTTTCAAAAATGCTAAGTTTTTATTAATCAATTTAATAATTGCTAGAAGAGCTTAATTTATGAAATAACCCATTTTGTATTTCAGGAAATGTATTTTCAATTTATTAATTTTGTCCAGTGTGAGGAATTTCTGTGTGCAACATTTCTGTGAAAAGTTACTTTTCAATTGTGAAAAAAATTAATAAATGAAACAAAATATTAAAAATATGAAAAACGTTCATCATAGTTTGAAATCATGGATACAGTAGACCCCAGGAATCCGAACTAATTGGGGCTGACCTTTGTTCGGATTCCGAGGAATTTGGATTATTTGGGAAAGTTGGTAAAATACTCTTGATATTTCAAATGCAGTAGAGTATTGACTCTGGATGCTCTGTGAAGGTGTATGGAAAGAGCAGGGATTCACATGGTACAGTGGCAAACAAGTCTAGGGTAAAAAGAAGGTATCTGTTTGTTTCCTCTAAGGCATTGTATTCATTCTTAAAGACCAATTCGAATACTTCTTTTAAGGTAGGAATAAAAGTTAGCTTTGTTTCTGGTTCATAATTGTTATTTTTCCTTCATTTTTCAGAAAATTTTAAAAAGGGGTTCTACTGTACCATATTTGATCTGTTATGTCAATTTAAGATTTTTGTTAGAAAGTAGTTTCCAGTTGATGATGCATTAGTACATTTCATGGGAATGAATTCTACAGAGCTGTTTCAAATATTTGTTTTTCTCTTATATGAATGAAAAATGTAGTATTGATTTAAATGAGCCACACTTGGTCACTGGTGCACATTAAATCTGATTGCGGTCTTCTAACATTTTTTAGCTGTGTGAAAGTTTGAACTTCTCTTGATGATTCAGATGTTGTCCTCATTCTTAATCATCTGCCTAGTTCCCCAAATAAATTGTTACAAGTTTCCTGAATAAATTAAGTGTTTATTATATTTGCAGTTTGCAACAGTTAATGTTGTCTTCAATGTAACAAATTTTTTCGTTTATAATTTCTTTCTCCTTCACATCTAGGTTCTTCTGGTTCTGATGAACCACCACCAAAGGTATGTTTCTTGTTTTATTTCTTTCATTTATCTTCATAATTGTTCTAGATTTAAAATTAAAATTTTTCTAACAGCCTTCTCGACTACCAGTTGATCGTTTCAGTACAAGTTCGCCCCCAACTGTTAATAATAATCTAGTCCATTCAGCATTTCACTTGGGGCACACAGAAAGACTCTATATGGAATCAAATGAAGAATCTTCAAACATGCTGGCGTGGAAATCGGCCAATTCTGTAAATATGGTAAGTTTTATGTCATTTTATTTTTTAAGCGATTTTCTAGGATTATGCTAATCATATTGAGTTTTCAATTCAATATTCTTTATTCTTCCAAATTACAAACTTTAACAAATAAATTTTAGGCAGTCTTAGAAAATAAATCGGTGGAATCTGAAGACTCTTGAATGTGAACTTTGTCATATTATATCTTTAAAATTAAGTCATGATTATTTCAAATCCATTTTGCTTTAATTTTGTGAATGTGATATGTAAGATTTGAGAGGATTAATGATCCTCTCAAATCTTACAGCGATTGCCTCATGTTTCTCAAGGTAGGCATTTTTGCAGTGCTGATTGCTTCAACAGGGCGCGTAGCGTCATAAAAAATGCTTAAATTTGAAAACCATTTTTAAGCACCTTAAAAGTGCTTAATTTTCTCGAAGTGCAAAGAAAACATTCTTCTTTTTTTTCCCCCAGATGTTGAATATGATAAATCGAAAGCATAAAAGTTTTGTTTACCAGATGTATGAAGAAAAGAATACCGGATGTATCAAGAAAGAAAGTCGACTAAAGGGAAGAATTCGGAGAAGGAATCCTGGGTGAGATAGATCCATGGGTGTCAACACATGTTAAGATAATGCTATTATAGTCCAGTCAACGGAGGCTAAAATGGGGGTGAAAAAAAGCATTAAACATACAGTTTTGATAATTGGCTCTCGTTTTCATGAGGGGCTCCTGATGAACATGATAAAAGTCCCCGGTCCTGAGGGTGGTGGGAGCTCGTGCTGCCATCTTGGATTTAAACCTTTTAGATTTAGTTAGATTTTCCCCTTTTTAGTTTTTCTTGAATATCTCGAAAACTATTCAGTTTTCAAATTACAATTGATTTAACAAATTAAAGAGCATGTACAAATGTGTTAATTTTTTTGGCTAAGGTGCTTAAAATGTCCTTAAAAGTGCTTAATTTTTGACGTGCCGTGTTCAAAAAGGATGCCTTGTTTTTTCTGTATCCTTATCCCCCTGTCCAAATCCAAGAAGTGTTGCCTGTATCTGGTCAATCCAGGCGAAAATTGGGGCCATTTTGCTGCCCCTTCACAAAATTCCACTTCATAAAAAAGGCCCCTTCACATAACTCAAATTCACAAAAACGGATCCTTTTTTTAATCTGACTTCTTTTTTAAAAGTTTTTAAATGAGGCATTGCACAAAATATATATACGAGTATTTTTTTTTTTTCAGTATTATATCAAATTACTGCATATATTTGGTTCAATGAAACACTTTTGATATTAAACGTAAAATATAGAAATATGACTGCTAAAATTGAAGGTTTTACATGCAAAAAATTTTTTTCACAAAAATGGGCCACTAAAAAAAACACCTGGATTGATCCTTGAATAATGAATTTGAATCTATGCAAGATAGTAATTTTTCTCTTTTGGTTTGAAAATGATTGATGCATACAGGTTCATAATTCTTGTTGAAATACATTACTTGCTATTTATCTTCACATGTACTTTTACAGTGAATATAGTTCAAAATTGAGAATATTAAGGCACTTAATTCTATAATAGAATAGCGGCGACATGGCCTTGAAAGCTTCAGGAATGTGGGCATGGCTACAACCCACCAGACCAGATGCCACACCCACAGTGCATGCTGGAAACAAGGGAGGGTTTTTTTCCCCTTGGAATTCGAAAAGGAACAGGGAGAGAGTGCCGAAGTGAATTTCTGTTATCTTTGAAAGAGAAAGTATTTTGAGGTCTCTTCCTTTTGCGTACTTAATTTTTGAATTGAACAATATGGATAGAGAAGATCCCACTACAAGGAAACTAAGGTTATCAAGAGAGAGATTTGCACGATGGAGGGCGAGACAAAGCCAAGAGATATTAAACAATTAGACAATTGATTCATCAGTTCTGCGTTTCATGCTTTTTCTATTTCTTAAGCACTCTGCCAATGTTCATGAGATTTTCTACTACAACTTTCATTACTAAATTTTTGACAATCAGGTCTGAGATATTGTTGGCAGACTAAAAGACCATCTGAGATGGACACAAATATTTTAGTGAATAACATATTTGTCATTTTATTAAAATCTCTGCATATGAGTATTAACATAATGTTAATTTAGTATTTTATTGCAACCAAAAATGTTTAGAACTTTCAACTGTTAGAACCTTCGAAAGAAAAGATAAGATAGTATCAAAACCAAAGTGGAATATAATGTTTTAGTCTGCTTAGTTACTTCAGATATTACCAATAAGTCTGATTACCATTACTCAGTTTCTTCGGGGCATGTAATGGATTATTTTTTGTATTATTTATTTCAAACAAAGGAAAATGTATGAAAAATAAGTAAAGTTACTGATCAATAAAAACGTTTTAAGTAAATTCATCTGATATGCTTGTGGGAGGGGTGAAGAAGGTGAAAAAATATTGATAAATATTGAATGAAACTGAAATTTTCCAATTTTCTTGATCTTTGTATCAACTGAATGCTGTAGCTCTTAAACTACAAATACTGATCTTTACTTTTATTGAAATATCGATACATAAAGCAGTTGATCTTGAACTGTGATCTAAAAAGAAAATTTAAATCCTAAAACAAGCTGTTGTCATCGACTTCACTCTTATAGAAGCACTAACTGAAAACTGTTTCAGTTAATAAATCAATTTTCGTTTTTAAAATCTTTTCATAGGATTTGAATTTCAGCTGAAGTTCTAAGGTTAGATACTTGGATTATTGAAAATCTTTCAGTGTTTTGGTCTGAAAGAACATTGCTTATATATTCTATTGCTGGTTTTATATTTGACACTTCAAATAATATCAGTATAAACTATGAATACTTCTTGATAATTTTTTTTTACTTTTAACCGTTATAAATTTTTAGGATTGCAATAAAGATATAAATGAAGGAAAGCTGGAAAAGAAAATTTTGGAGATGAAACTTCAGCAGCAACAGCGTGAATCAGAAGAAGATTCAAAATGGTTGGCTGAAAAAGAAAGTCTTTTCACACCTATTGTAGTAAGAATTTTTATTTGTTTTGTGTTATTTTGTTTCCGCACTTCTTACTAGGAATTTTTAAAAAGAGAATACTGAAACTTTAATTTCTAACTGGCTGAAAATGCTGCAGACACAAATAAATTGGAGATTTCTGAGTTAGGCGTTGGTTTGTTTAAAAATCTCATTTTCCACATATTTCCTTCAGGCAGATTTAAGCATCTTTGATGATTTTCAAGTGCAAGGTCTTGGTATTTTTAACCTGCAAGGATGCACAAGAGAGTGTTTTACACCCCAGGCCATGTAAAATGGGAAAAATATTGACTTCCCTCAGGTTGAAATGAGTCAAATCCACTCGCTGCCTTTAATGTCACAATCAATAGACGGAACATATTTTAAGAAAAATTCCTTTATTTTTTTTATTGGAATTCAGCTGAAGGGGTGTGAAACACCCCCTTGCACGTCTTCGTATCAGGTTTCTTTGTTCTACTGAATGAACATCTTATAGATAGAAGGATAATGATATTGCACTATTTAAGTTTTGGTGAAGAAACAACTGGATTCAAGAATATTTGTATAATTCTAAAATGGAGGTACTTGGAGCTATAAACTTGATGACAGTGCAAGTGGAAGTTTCATGAGAGTAATGCAAAAGCTATATAATTATGGACACAGTGCAACTTTAGTCAGCTGGTTCATGTTTTATCCACTTTTGCATAAACTATTGGAGGAAAAGCTTATATGAATGAATCCTTAATTCAGAAAAAGTAATATGTAATCTCGCTTTATTCCAAATTCTAATATTATATATTTTAAAGTCTTAATGTATTCCAAAATCACTTTCTAAAACTCCAGTTTCGTTCTTTTCCCGCTCTGGAGGTATATTAAATCTCGCGTTTTGGCATATTTATTACTAAAAGAATATTCTAATTGCTTCCACATGCCAACATAAATCACAAATTCTTTTCCAGACTTTTCCCTAAAATACTTATGTAATATACTAAAAATAGCCAATATTCCCTTCACTTTGATCACGTGTCTATATGTTAAATCCCTACCTGAGAAAAAGTAGGGATCTTATGTTCTCTTTTGGCTTAAAACTTAAACGAAGATGTACGTACATTCCGTCACTCTCCCATAATAAAATTAAATTACTCAGCCTGATTTTTTATTTAACGACAACAAAAACATTTTATATATATAGTATAAATCTAAAAATGAAAGAGTGTGAAATGAAAAACGCAATACATAAAATTTTCCATCTGTTACTATTCACATTTTTGTCTTTACTCGGATATACTTTCAATTCGTTTTTCATATCCTTTCGAATTTGATATGAATGTTTGTAATTTATTTTATTGTTTTTCTATTATGCTTTGCCTCTTATATATATATATATGGAGACAAGGCTGCTGAAAGCTACAATAAAAGTCTAAGAAACAATTTTGAGAAGCTAAATCCAAAAGAACAAATTATTTCATACAAATATTGTCATCTGTGTGACAGCTATAAGTGTAGAAAACAAAATCCTCTTGCGAAAAATGGAAAGATGGTTGTAAGAAACATACTTTTCCTATGTGTTTGAAATATGCTGAATAATATAATGTATTATTTTTTACTTTTTTCATTTGAAAATTCGTTCTTATATAACTAGAACTGTTTGTATAGATAATTTAGAATAGATAAAGTATAAAGATGTTACTAGTTTTACTTAAATTACAAAATAATGAATTGGGGTGTAATCAAGACCCTTTTGTGCGTCTTCACATTACTCTTCATAGTGCATCTTCCTCTTAGGTTAAGAAATAATTTTCTCAAATAATGAGATTCAAAACAATTTTATATAAAGAATTGCATTTATTTAATGATAGCAGGGGTATTGTTTTATTATTTTGGGTTGTTTAATATGAACTGTTCAGTTGTTAGAAACTATATGAGAGATTGTGGTAAATATGAACTGGCAAATTAACTTACTTTTTATTTCTTTTTTTTTTCCCACTACTTCAAAACTCTAATATTTTTTTGTGTGGTTTAAGTTATTAATGAGTTATTATCTTTTGTCGACTAGTCTGTTCACCCATACTATTCGTGTTCCATTTTAATTGTATCGCCTTTTAAAATTACATTTTGCTGTATACTAAAAAGCATAATGAATAATTTAAGCAGCTTGGCCTACTTGTCTTAATTCTTGGTTTTGTGTGGAGCTTTTTCTGGGTTGATTTTTACCTATTGGTTTTGTTCTTGCTGTGGCCCAAAATATTTCCAATTTCATTACACCTTAGTTTATTGTAAGGGTTTTTTTGAAAAAATCAGCCATTATTTAAATCTATGTTTGCATTTCATTACTTTTAAAAATTTATTCTCCTTTTCTGAAGAGTTTTTCCCCATTTAGATATTGAATATTCTTGTAGCTTCTTAGCTGTCTTCAGCTTTTTTAATTAAAATGAAACTCTCCTTTTTCCATTCTCTTTTGTGATAAAACATTTCACTGTTTTTTAATCTATTTAGGAATTTTATTTAAAATTAATATCTCCTTTTTCTTTCAGTTCATAGCAGTATTTAAATATAAAAACTTTAAGTAGGCTAAAAATATAGCCTGTTAACCAATATTTAATTTTTTCACAGAGCTGCTTCTATATAAAAGAATCGCATTCCTGCTTATCTTGTTCTGAAAAACCTCAGAATTACTTAATCATTTTACTTTGTTTATTATGTTTATTTCTTTACTACTATAGATAAACAATTATTTATTAATCATAGCATTCCAAGAAAAGACTTTCCTGCTCTGATCGCTCTTATTCAGACAGTGACTGTGTTGAAACAGGAGGAATACCTAGAACACCAAATGCAAATTCTGCTAATTCAAGTAATTGTTTTGGTGTTTTCTTTTATGATACAAATTATTTTACCAAGTAGCTTAGAGATTGATAATATGATTGTATGTATATTTTATGCTAATTCTTTTTTATTTTTTGAAAAAGTTATAATAAAAACTCTGTTGGTTGGTACTTGTAATTTGTTTCATTCTGCCTATTTAAGAAGGAATAATTGTAAATAATCCGTGAATTGAAATTTTATTATTTTGTAAATTTTGAAACTTTTAAGGTATTGTTGAAGTAAAAACAACACTTTTATAAATTGCCTCTCTGATACAGGAGTATTACATATATTCGAAATTATGTTCTCTTTTATTATAAGCTTGATAAATGTTAGTAATGACAATTCGTTCTATAAATCAACATTGAATATTGTACTGAAACATTGTATTTTATTTCTTTGGCTTTTTATTTGATTTCCTATTTATATATTCTATAAATTAAATTACTTTTTAAATTTAAAAAATTATTAGTAAAAATTAAATAACTCCAAATGAACTTCAAATATTGACCCTGTTTGTTGAAAAATCACAAAGTAAAAACACATGCATTGGGATGTTGGAGTGAAAATACTCTATCAAAGGGGATAAAAGAAAAGACTTAAACCTGAGGTGGTTGAATTAAGTAGTATTTTTTGTAATAATTCGTGTTCATCAGGATTTTGAGGTTAATTATGTTGTTTTTAAATAATGTACGAATCTTCTCTTCTTGAAAGGGATTGGGAATATTTTGTGAATATGCAGTTTATATCTTTTGCTACAATGAATGAAAAATTATTTGTACACTGTTTCTATTTTAATGTGCATTGCATAATTCTTTAATAAAATGTTTGTTAAAATTTATCCAATTATTTTCTCAAAATCTTTTCTCAAAAATTTAAATATTAGTGTTTGGCACTTGTTTGCAGTAATCAAACATTTTTTCTGTTAAATTATCACTGAATTCGTTTTTTCTTCTCAGGAAATTCGCCTTCTAATGAATCAAATGGTTTCTTGGAGAATTCTCAAATATCATCTAATGTAAGTATATTAATTTAATTCAATCAATGCAGTTTCTTAGAAACTTATGGGCATTTCATTTGTAAAACTGTTATGTTAATAAATAATTGCACCAATAGGTTCCCACAGCAGAATTAGATCGCACTGGAGATACTGTTTATGAAAATACTACTAATGTTGTTAAGGCAGTCATGAGCTTGTCTCAAGGTGTCCAACAAGGAAGAGTGGATGATTATTTAGAGCTTGTGAAGGTACTTTATTATTTGTTATTTTTATGATTGTAATTTATCCACAATTGTTTCTTGTGCTAACATTACTTACAGTATAGATTTAATTTCTTTGCAGCAAGTTGGTGTACATTTACGTAATTTATTGGCTGCCGTCGATGTAATTGTTGCAGATTTTCCTCTATGGTCTCGTAGAGAAGTAAGTGATTTTTAAATTTGTGTTTGAGTGTATCTTGGATATGACGTGTCATTTAATTCAAAGATTGCATTGGCCATTATCCTAAATCAATTTGTGAGGAAGAAATGATGTAGGTGCTGTAGAACTCTTTTAAATGCTTTTGTTGATGAAGTTGCTTTTTGTAATATTTTGCATATTTGAATTCACCATAATGTAGGCATGTTTAACATTTGATTTTGAAATTTGTTGAGATATATTTGTTTATTTTTAACAGTATTTAACATAGCAGGGAATTTTCAGTGTTATTAAAAAAAAGAGACGAATCGTACTATTTTTATTTTCTTATTATAAATGTGCCGTATTACAAGTAAAAAACTGATATTATTTTCAAAAACAATACTTCAAAACAAGTGCAGCTGAAGATTTTAAGAATTTGTAGTATGTAACTTCTATTTAATATTTTATATACTGTTATAATCATATGCATCCTGTGTGCAATAAATGTTATCAAAAGTAAAAATTCTAAAAAGTAGATTTAGTAGAGAACAATTTTATATAGAAAGTTAAAAACAAATTAATGTATTTGAAAATGTTGCATATTTTGAAATTTTAATTTCCAGCTATGAATTTTGATCTTTTACAGGAAAATACAAACAGTCAGTAATAAATTTTGACTTACAATAGTAACTCATTAGAATGAAGAAATCATTTTATATCATATTTGAAAATCTAAACAAGTTAGTAATAAATAAATCTTGAATCGTCTTATTCATGAAAATTCTGGTCGTATATAATTGAGGAGCTTATTATCAAAAGTGAAGATATCCGCTTTTTTCTAAAAGGAATTTTTTTTCACAATTTTCTCATCTTAGTACCCAACTATATAAAAGTGCAGCCTCATTTTGTTTCAAACCTTATTTGTATCCCTTTGTAAAAGCTACTTTAAAGTTCTTAATTTTTTTTCCAAAGATAAATATTCACTTTTAAAACCCAATTTTGTGAAATGGATGTGTTCACTTTTGATAAGAAACTCCTTAATTGTTGATGTGTTAAAAAATAGTTAATATTATTTCTAAATTTATATTTTTGAATTTGTTATAATAAATATATGAAATTTGCTATAATAAAGATTTGAAATTTAATTTTTTTTAAATGAGGCTAAATGATGTAAATGTTTTAAAAAGTATAAAATTCCCAGTAGTAGTTTCTTATAAACTTTCTCACATAAACAGTTTATATAATGCTTTGAAACATGTTCTAGATGTCAAAATTTGTTCCTTTTTTATAGAATGTGATATTGTTCTGCTTACATACTCTCATCTGTTTTAATTGTCATTCCATGCATGAAAACTAAATTTCATTTTCTTAACTTTTTTTGTGAGTTTACTGCTAAGATGTAAATTAACTTGTAATACTAACTGTTGTGCTATTTTTAATAGGTACAAATGGCACATAAAGTATTAAGTAAAGATATGGCTTCATTAGTTGAGTCCATGCAGCAAGCTTTAAAGTATGCCAAAACCACTCTTGATGGTGAATATCGAAAAGGAATGCTTTCTGCTGCACATGTTCTAGCCATGGATGCAAAACATTTACTTGATGCTGTTGACTCTGTAAAAATTCGTTTGATGGCGAGTAATGAACAGAATTCTGATAAAAAACTTTCTTCTCAGTCTCTCAAAAAGCAATCTCCTAATCCTGCTTCAAGACCCTTAAGCTGTGTAGCTTTTCCAAGTTCTGCTTTATCCAATGCATCTCAGTCCTCAGGTCAAGGGACTCAGTCAAGACAACCAAGTAGTTTTCTATCTTTTGAATCAACTGATGATTCTCGTCTATCACTTTCATCCAAAGTATTTGCTGATGATACGAATGACAGTGGTTATGATATAACATAAACTATATCTGCTTTTTAGTAATTAACTATTCCATATTGTTTTAGATTTGTTTTTATTTCATAGTATTAACATTCATATTGTACAGATTCATTAACAGACTATGGAACAATAATTTTCATTCATTGACTCATTGTGTATTAAAATTGAATTTCCTTATCATTAAAATACATTTGAATAGTATCACTGCTTCTAGTGTTGGAAGTGTTTTTTTTTTTTTTTTTTTAAGCAATTTCTTGATGTTCAACTAATATGAAGAATTGTATTTAACTATAAATTTTGAGATTTTTAACTTCCATTGAAGTTTTTCCAGAGCATCAGTTTTCATGTTTCTGTCAGTGGATTAGGAGTTAATAATGACTTGAGTATTAATTTGTTTGTGATTTTTTTTTCCCCTAAGGTTGTGAATAGAATCTTGTTATCACACTGAAAAAGATGGATACTTATTTATGAAAAAAATATAAATATTCTAAAGCAGCAAAATCTGAAGGAATTGCATAATAACGTTGTTAATTGTAATAAAATATGGGTCCCATATGACATCTCAGATTAGATGGTAATATATTTTCTGTTGTTAAATTTATGATTGCTGTGCTGACCTGTTATAGTAACTGAATTTTAGAACCTAACTTTTTATGTGTTCAAAAACAAAAGTGGAAAGAAAACCCATTGTTACCTCATTTTTGTCTATAAAGCAAATTTACATATTAACAAGGAACTCATTGTATTTCTTTTGAAGAAGGAAACAATGTCTCTTTTGGAATTATTATATATATATATCCCACAATTTAATTAATTTTTATGCATAAACAGTCTTAAGTTTATTGGTTTCAAATAAGAATCAATAGTTTTTGTGCTGAAAACTAGGCATTTTAAGATATGTCAAAAATTAAAGTTATTAGGTGTAATTGAATGTAAAATTCCACATAAATTAGGATCAGTAATTTTTTTATTACTTTTTATGTTTTTAAAAAATGAATTATTTTTCCAAATAAATTGTATAAAAGCTGTGCTATAATTTTGCAAACTTCCATTTTTTATCGGGATTGAGTAACAGAGGTTCGGCTTAGGATTTGGATGATTCCATTGAAGTGTATTCATGTGTGTCTGACTTCATTAAATCTGACATTGTACATCAAACGTCCTTATGCATATGTAGTATGGAAGTTTTGAGTGTAGAATACTGGTACATGTATGTTAGCCTGACCTAACCATGATTCAGAATAATAGTGTTCATCCTTATTAGTCCCTGTGTAGTTTCAAAATGGGATGTTAATCAAACAATTAAAATCGTTTTTCATCTTGAAGTTATGCTCTTTACATTCCCTTAAGCTTACTGTTATTTAAAGCTTTCCAGATGTCCTTTTCTAAGAAAATAAATTATGTTTAATTCATTTGGGTTTGTTATTCAAATGTCCAGATGTCCCCTCTACATCATATGTTCTTTAAGAATGTTAATTTTAAACCTGATATCTTTTATGGTAAAGGCATGTTATTTTGCTGCCTTGGTTTTATTTTTTAAACTTGTCTTCTTTCTTATCATATGCATACAACAGTATAAAAGATACATTTTGCTAAATGAAATATGATTAATTGGTATCAACTTTTTTTAAATATTTCAGTGCTTGATTTTGTCATGCTATTATAGGTCATTTTAATAAGTTTCTAGAAATGACTGACTGTTTGAACAAAACTGTTTTCCGTACATGTGTAATATATTTAGATTTCATACAGTACTATATATGATAGACACAATGACATGATATCAAATGAATAATTTTGATCTCGCGTTTTTGCTTAAAAATAGTGATAGATGTGATTTTTTTTAATGGAATAGTGCTTACAGAAATTGTATATTATTAGTTATTTTAACCTTCATTCCCTCTTTTAATTTTTTTCTTTTAATATTTTGATAGTCAGGAGAATTACAGGCTATATTGAAGTTGATTGATTTGGATCATTTGCTGAACTATTTCACTGTTTTTAACTAGATTTTTCCTTTCATTTATTCAGTGTACAAGTGGAAAAAGCATATTTTACAGGAAAAAGTATGCATGTATATGTGAAAAGAAATTGTCTTGTTATTATTAAATATTGATCATTGGAGTAGAAATCATTAACTTTCCTTTGATTTAATATGTATTTAGATCTGGTCATAAGCTTTTGTCTCTCACAATTACCATTTTTGTCCAATTGGATTTAAAAGTACTCATGTTTTTTGGCCCCCCCCCCCCATTTTTTTTCACATTGTTCCAGATATATTTTATGCATAGTTCCCAATATAATTATACAAATTTAGTAGTTGTTCAGTAATGAATTTAATTTTAAATTCTTATTCTAACAACTTTATTATTTTTTGCTTTTAAATTAAAGAAACATGTCAGTATGTGGAAATCAGTGATTATTTTTACATAAAGAATTAAGTGTCTTGGCTGATTTGTTTATTATGTTGCTTATTCTCTGTTTATAAGACATCATTTAATGCCATAATGTACATTGTATGTTGTTTTTGATTTAACAGTAATTGCCAATAAGGAACATTTAATATAATGCGTGGTATACATGTATTAGGTGAGAATTCTTAAATATTGGTTGTGCAAAATTAGTTTCTCAGTTTTATGTTTACAAAGTTAATTCTGATGGGGTAAGGTTTGGGATTAAGTCCCCTCCCCCCCTCAAAATCTGTTTCCAGGACTTGCAGAATCAGTGCAACTCTTTAATATGTCTTTCTTCACAATATGTAATATTTCTGAAAAGCTTGTGAAGGGCCATGCAAGCAGCTAGTCAATATATCACTTACTTATATATAGGTTTCCAAGAACTTTTGGCATAATTTGAATTCTGGTGCAATTTGAAACCCTCTCTAACATAATGCTAAATGAGTTACAAAAATAAATCTTTAATTATTCATGTAAATGGAATGCAGCTGTTCTTAATTTTCTGGTCAGCCTCCCTAAAATAAAGTATGTTTCAAGCTTTAACTACTGCAGTATGTATTACTTCAAAGTATTTATGTCATAAATGCACTTGTAATTAAATTAAAACGTTCTTCCCCTGTAATATAAGTTAGCTGTATCTCTTTGGGTGCTAATAATGATGCAGCTACTTTTAACATCAGTGTATAGTCATCAGAGATTTATTTGAAAGTTATGTTCACATTTTCTGATATAGAATACTTTTATAATTCTTTCAAAGCTATTGATTGGCTTACTTTTAAATTTATGTTGTTACTAATTTATACAAGTTTCCTACAAAAATAAGTTTTTTTAGTTCTTGAAAACAAAGTTTTAATGTAAAATAATTTTCTTAAAATCTGTTGTGCATTGAGATTGTGAATCTGAATTTATTAAACTTCATATTAGCTTTTCTTTGAAGTTGATATAGCTGTTAATTAAAAGTAAAATAAAATAAATTATTTATATAATTTTTTACTTATCGGCTTTTATCAATCTTCAATTTTTATGCTTAAAATGCAGTTTAGGTATAATTCTGGCGTTTTTCTAAATTGCTTTCAACTGCTGTCTTGAATTTGTAAAGAAAAGGAATAAATGTCATTTTTTCTTAAACCTTCAATTTTCTGGTAGCGTGTATTTTTTCAAATATTTAAAATGTTTCCTTCAAATTAACAACATTTATATATATATATGTAATAATCGATAAATTGTAAAATCTATTTTATTGTATACATATTTCTTGTATGTTTTTTTAAAGTCATGATAAAAACTGTTTCAATAAATGGACTTTTAGAATTACCTTCCATCTTTTGCGCCATTTGCTTCATTGGGTTTTTACGTTTTCAAGATGAAGTTTATCTTATTAAATGTTTACAACAGCTACTGTGCATGTAAAGTGCCATTTTACAAAAGAATCTTGTCTTCCTGAAAGTTACTTATATTAATGTGCTTGTAACAGTGCAATATTTGATATATTTTGGTATCCCAATTCTTTTAATGTTGTGAAAATAATCATATGGTTTTGCTTCACAGAATTACTATTTTCATATGTATTTAGTTTATAAATTGTTACTGTTAGTTATGAATACTTGAATGAAAATTAAGAGAAACAATCAATGATAAATGTTATTTGTCTGTATTGAACTGTGCCTTAAAAGTGATAGTTATAAAAATAGTAAATAATATTTGTTGAACCAGTTATTACTATTTTGAATAAAATAAAATTTTTTATGTTAGAGACATTAAAAAAGATTGTTAAGTTATTTTCATGTTGTCCTAACTGTTTGTGCTAAAACATTTAACAACTTGTTAAATCTTTCTTCCTCTTCCTTGTCTGCCTATATAAATTTTGTTCTTGCACATTCTTATCTATGAAAATAAAATTAGGAAGTGAGACGTTGAAATATCTTATTCATGTTTAGTAAATTTTGAGTTTTTAAAGAAATGCTGTCAAGTTATTAAACATTTAGTTTCAGCTTGATACAAAATTGAGACAACTAGATATTATTTTATTCATCCTACTTTTCGTGACTATAGTGTACATAAAATATATTGTTTTTCTTCATTGTGCTAAATTTGCTGAACGATTTTGTCTGCATTTGTTAAAATTCTGAGGTGGCTTTCTTGTTCATCTTCTGATTGTTCCTATAGTCACATTTCTTGGTTGTTTTAAACTCACATTTTCATTACTTGCTTCGTCAATATGACAGTTCTAATAAAGGGATTTGTAAAAACTTTAAAACATTATGTAGTTTATTTCTGAATTTTAATGAAATATTTGTTTATGATAAAAGATATGAAAGTAAACTGCAAAGATGCCTTTTGTGCCTGAGTAATTACATGTTGAATCTGCCTCATTTGATAAAAAAATCTAGTCGGATTTTTTTTTTCTCTGCTTAGGCTACAATTGTATTTTGGTTATTTATTATTTTAAAAAAATACACAATGTTCATAATTCTGTTAAGTGGCTGTTTGTACTGTATTCACATATTTAGTATGTCTTTACTGAGTAGATTAAATTTTAATCATATACTTGAGAGTGTTTTTTACTTTAATGAAAAGTGTTTCTCAGTAGTATTTTAATGATGTATGTAGGAATTTTAAATATATTTAGATTTAATCTTCATTGATAATTCCATGAAAACATTTTGCAGCTCTTCTAAGGAACTTGACATATCTTGTTACAATTCATTTACTAAGTTATTTTTTTCATTATTATTAAATATTTACAATGTAATTACCTTACTAAACAATGAAGAAATTCATCTTGTAAAGGTTTCATAAGTCTTAATTCAATGTGTGATTTCACACTTGCATCTTAGCAGACCAGTTGAAGTTTCATCGGCTGCAAATTAAAAATACAGTGAAACTCGCTACTTTAACTTTTAATTTATTCTAAGATAATTCAAACTTTCCTGGTCCCTTTAATTTCCTATTTATGCAATGTTAACTTAGTTTTATTATTCAGATTTTTATTCAGTCCCAGTTCAAATTATCCTTAGCTTAATTGTAATTTGAATTGTTTAACTTTCTGTATTTTAATGTTTAACTTGATCTAATGCTGTATATAAAAGAAGTCACATTATTTTATATAACTGTAACTTAGGTTTTTAAAATTCTTCCAAATAAGATTTATTGATTAGTTGATAAAGAGAACATAATCACATAGTTTTCTATTGTTACAGAACAAAAAAATAAATCCTAAATATTGAGATTGGGGTACAGGGTTGTTATAATCGTTTGCCTATTCAAAAGGCCTTGTTACTGAGATCCATGAAACAAATTTCACTATTGTAGTAAAAGGATGCACTCTATGAAAAAAGAAATTGATTTTCGATAACAGATGTAATAGGGCAGGGGTAAAGTAGGGATTGATACCAGAACTTGTTCTGCACAAATTTTTTTTAAGAAATAAATGAGGAAAATAGTGAAAACACCCTTAAACAAACCAATTTTGTCATGCAGGAGAGCTGTCCGCAATTCTTATTTTAGACACCACTGGTACAGGGCAATATTCGAGGTGATTTTTTATTACAAAGCAAATGAGTAGTTCCTTTTGTTTTTAGAACTGAAACACGAAATTCAGTCTGAATGCAGTCTTTTCGTTCAAAATACCGTTTTATCAAGAAAGTGACTCTTGCACTATTTTGTTTTTAAAAATGCCATCTATTCTTTTGAAACAAAAAAAATTTGTATGTGGGTACTTTCTTGGGAAACGGTATTTTTAGGAAAAGGTCTGCATTCAGAACTAATTTCGGCAGCATTTTTTAGTAAACTTCAAAAAACCCAATGAACTATTCAATTGTTTCACCAATAAAAAAAATTGCAAAAATCATCTCGGATATTGACTGAGCTTTCCTATTGCCAAAAATTTATTTTTTCTTTCGTTTTTCATAGAGCGCATCACTTGTGCTACATAATAGTAAAATTTTGTTTCATTTGAAACCAAGAACCATTCAGAGCCTTCTAAATAGGCGAACTTAATTGAACAACTCTGTATTATTTCTTAAGTAAGTGACAATAATACCTGCAAACAAACGAATCAGTAAGGATATTCTGCATTGTTCATCCGTTTAAACAAAAGTTCATTTGAAAGAAAATACTCTCTGAAAATCTAATGACAAAATTTATAAGAGTTGTTCATATTGGCAACAGACTAACTCACTTAGGAACACTTCAGTTTTCGATGTCAAAATAAATGCAAGATGGCAAAATTAAGTAGTATGTAAATATCATGAAATCAGCATTACTATATCGAAAGATACTAAGTATTTGTATTTTCACAAGAGAGTGCATCTCTATATTGAAAAAGTAAAGATTTTAATTATAAAGAAGAAAATACAGAAAGAGAAGAAGCATAAACAATAGTAATAATATCTTTTTATGCAATGCAGTACATTCAGTTATTGCATTAACAATGTGAAGTCAACTAACCACAAGAAACAATCAAACAACAAATCATGCTTTATTAAAAATTAAAAACACATTAAGATAAAATAAATAAATTTTGAAAAATGAGAACTGAATGATGAATTTTTCAAAGTGCCACTGCCATCGGAGTATAATATGATAAATTCTTTAAAAGAGAAAATATAAATAGTCATAATATCCCCATCTGAATTTATCCAATAACTGAAATAAAGGAAAAACCTTCTTCAAATAAGAAAAACTTCATAAAGTCTTTTTAACAAATCCATAGAATAAAGAAAGTAATCACAACCTTCTGCCAAAAATACGTAACACGTCGAACACACCAGAAAACAAAGGATATTAGGTCTAGAAGCTAGCAAACCAGCTCCATCTGTTGAGAAAATCGTACCAAATTAGCAGAAGTTTTGGAAAGTTGTTGTATTTTGAAATATTCTGCCCACCAAAGTTTAATTTTTTGATATCTCTTGGTAAATTATCACTTGTACTTGCTGAAAGAAGTGCTCTTTACCTGTTTAGCAATTTCATAGATCGACTTTTAAATTGGCTATCGTAAATAATGTGACTAACTATATTAGGTGATCTACGTCTGAATTACAGCTATTTATCCTAGTTGGGTGTACCCACCAAAATTTTGTACTTTGTTGTGATTTAAAAACGTTTTATATTTTGAATTATTAATTAAATTATTTTGAACGAGTCAGTTTGTTATGTTTTAATATTGAATATACATATACACCAGATTTTGTATGAGAAAGCAAACAAAATGAATGAATAAATGTTAAAAAAAATTATAATGAAGTTAATCAGGATTACCAGATTTTATTTTCATGTCGATTTTGAAAATTTTTTGTCATTAAATTGGACAGTGAATCTGAGATCTCTTGAGCCATTCCGTTGGCTGTGCAGAACTGTATTTGACGGAACATCATTAATAATTCATTTCACAAAAAAGATTAAAACAAGATGATACATTGTGATAATTTCATTGAGAACGGAATTTAAATAAACAGCCGTTCATACACCTTATTCACAAGAGGTAATTATCTCTCGAGAGCTAATGAAATCAGGTTCTCTATCTGTTGCTTGTTCTGGAAATTTAAAATTCAAGTGTTGGGTTGTGAAAGCGTTTAATTCTTAGAATCTCTTGTCTGGAAAGCGGTTTAGAGGAGGTTCAGGCAGAATGCAAACTTTTCATGTTCCAATATATTCAATGGATCTTGTCATGTGGCGCAGCATGGCCAAAAATGGCTTTACCATAAAATAAACCTAAACCTCGTCGGGTGATCGTGATGGCCATTCCATACAAAGCAGTGTTTCAGATTGGTAAAATTGGCTGAACAATGCCCAGTCAGGCGAACTAGCATTTTCTCCGTAAAACAGAATTGGGATCCATGCTGCAAGAAATGGGTGAAATACATATGCAAGGATATCCTCCGTATACCGCCCTGCAGTCATCACGAAGGTAGATATGAGATTAAAATGGGCTAGAGATAATTTCTCTAACTGGTCACAACAGTGAGGTCCCGTGGCTCTACCGATGAGTCCCGGTTTCGCCTAAGACAAGATTCCTGACGATTTTCATCGAGCGTGGAGTGAACTCTGAAACTTGTATCAGGTCTACAGCATTTCGCGAATTGCATGCACGATGCGGTGATTTGATGAGATTTGGAACAAATGGTCGCTCAACATCTGCAAACAAGCCTGTAAAATCTAAGACGTTTCCAAAAAAAAAAAAAACGTTCATAGTCTTCCTAACAAATACGCGACCTAGTCCCAGGGTGGCTTTGAGACGATGTTTGAAACTTGCACCCTGTACCTGCTGGCCGTGGGGATCCAGTGGAGCGTCAGTTTAGTTTAGTTATGAGACGTCCTGTTTTGAAGCACACAGGCTATATTGGGACGGACTTTGTAATTTTGAAATCGCGGTCTGATGGCGAGGCATGACACATGAACTGACACCTCTCCAAACTTCCGGGCAGCAGCCACCCAGCCCCCGTCTATCCTTGTGAGTCGGTGGACGTAGGTTGGGGCACTGCTGCCTCAGCGGGGAGGTCATTTCTGCCCCTATGCATGATTTAAAACAGGTCCAATATATGACGGACCTTCAGTGAAATTGAGTTTCGAACCTGAAACCTCTGCCCCAAGCTGAGACTCACCACCAGTCACCGGCCTGGGGAACGGCCAGACCATCGAAGCAAGCTACGGCCATAGTAGATTTTATTTATTTATTTTTAAGGTCGATGGAGATTTAAGGAAAAGACTCAACATCAAATTTGCGGTATTAATTTCTTTGAAAAAAAATTCCCAGAAAACCAATGAAATGTTGAGTGTCGCTCCACGAAGATAAATAAACTGAAAAAAAAAAACAGCTCTTTTTCAAATCTGATCACGCATTTCAATGAAGGCCAAGCGCCAGGTTAGACTTCCCGTGTCGATGAAAACATTGAACGTGCGCAGCGGATCTAGGAATCCGTTATAAATACAGTGAAAAAATTATGTGTTTTAACCCTAACCACTAATTGAAGTAATTATTACCTTCACCAGCAAATTTCACTAACGTTAATTAAATTCTGAATTCAATAACTTTAAATTAATTAATATTATTTTTTGTTGATTTCGGATAACGTAGAACTTCCCGCTACACCGACCGACTCGGTGTAAAACATCGTCCATGGAATTCTAAAATTCACACTCATGTTTGAAGATGTTAATTTTGCTAAAGTTTTAATGCAGGATTAAGGATACTTGGAAAATATTAAATTTGATGTTCCTATTAAGCAGTAGTTTTCAATGTTTACTTAAAACAAGGCCCATTTTTTTATGAAATGTCAAGGCTTTGTTCGTTAATAATCTTTTTGACGACTTTCTAGATTTGTTTGAAGATTTAAAGTTTAACAACAATTTTCTAGATAATTGCTTATGTTATAGCACATAAAAATCCTGGAAAGATCTAGCAGTGGAATTTCTAATTTAACTTTAATTTTCGGTTTGATAAACTGTAAAAATTTTATTAATTAATATAGCATTTTGACTTACAAACTATCATATCTAATTTGCCAATAACACTATTATGATATATATATATATATATATACAGGAATATATATATATACATATATATATATATATATATATATATATATATATAGTATATATATATATATACATATATATATATATATTAATAAAATACGTTCCTTACTCAATTGCTCAGGCATAAAATAAAACTACGGCATTCAGAATTCCTCATCCTCGAGCCATAATAATTTATATTTACATAGTATGCCTTGACAACATGCAGTTAACAGAAAATTATAGTCAGATCGAATTTTTACTCACAAATTCAAGATTAAACACGTTTGATTCAATTTAGACATAACAAACACAAAGTTACATGAATGGAAAACAAAAAAAATGGCATTGAATATGATACGGCTACATGAGATGTAAAACCAAAAAACTGATTCACTAGAGATAGTTCTATTGCCTTACAGCACAGAGTTCCAATTACCTGTGGCTATTTCTTTAAAGTGTTTTAATCACATTTTGTAAAATTTAGAACATGCTTCAGCAAGAGTTCGGAGCACTTTTTCATCCTTTCTGTGTGCCTGGACAAAGTTCTACACTTTCATGTCTTGAAAGCCTAGCCGGGAAGGTTCATTGGTAGCAGAAGAAATACAAATTAAAAAAAGTACTTATCATCGGGAGGCTCTGCAGCAGCCTCTAAGTGTAGCACCCTTCTCAAGTAGAGGAAATCATCTCCTCGACACCTTGAATGCCTGGACCTGCTTATGGCACTGTCATCTCCCGAAGAAAAAAAAATCATCTTTGCAGGTAGACCTTCAACCTCGGCTCCTCCAAGAGTCCTGTCTACCTCCCTTCGATGATGTCCAGCACCTGGAAAAGCCCTCGGTCTGTCCTCCTCCTCCAACCAAAAGGCCCGCTTCCCCATCACAGGTAATATGTCACCTTCTTCGAATACTTCACAAAGTTCAGGACAGAATTCAGATATTTCATCACCCCACAGGAAAATTTCGTCATCCATCAGTATTTTCTTCAGTGTGACCTAGCAATTAATTGAGACAATGCTTCGCGGTGAAACCACGAGAGCAGGGGCAAAAAATAAGGGAACACATTTCATCTCCTTTCCTTTCATCTTTGACATAAACAAATCTTGGTTTCACACACAGGAATCTTATACAATTAAATCAATTATTAAATAAAGCATAAAATGACAAAATAGAATTACTTTAAAAAAGACTTTTGCCGATAAGATTAAATGTTAGATAAAAGAAATGTTCAGACTTTGAGTGTTTTGATTAAATGGCTACAATAGCTGAAAAATAATTGAAGTTAATAATTAAAAGTTGTTGTTATTTAATGAAATGCTGTGGATAAATACTAAATACACCACTGGCAGTTAAATTTTTTAACGAAACGTTTAGCTAATTGCACCACCCATTTGAATTTTAGCCGTTTACATGTTTTCTAGTGATTTTGAAATAAAAAAAGAATTAAAATAAGCTTTAGTCCTAAAGTTATGAATTCACCACCTAAAGAAAGAACTGATACGAACTTGATGCTTGACACAGTATCCAAACGGATTTTAATGATTGCTTAAATCGAGCGTTACTGGAAAAACGGACTGTGAATCCAAAAAATAACCAAACAGAAAATTCATCCATACCAGTATGGATCATGAGGTTGCCAGCCTGCCCGATGGCAAGCGGGGCCCCTTAAACAGAAGAATTTGGGCCTCTGTAGCGTGGAGACAAAAAGAACTCTTTCTCTATAGTAAGCTTTTCTGAATCAAAACAAATAAAAATCGCCCTTCGTTGGGGATGATTGCTGTCGTAATTTGGACCGGCTGAACAGCGGGTGGTCGAATACCGACCCAAGACGTGACACGCAATTACAACTGCCTGCAGGATACTGTACTGAGTCTCCCCAACCATTTGACTCCTTTCTTGGATCATTTACATGTTTCCAGAATGCTGCAGCCATCGCACAAAACCTCAATATTGGAACTAGGCCCATACTCTCTTGTCCTGTATTGGGAACAGGGCACCCCTTCTGTCCAAAGTCGAGCTGCACACACTATTAAGTTTTGTTGGTTTCTGGAAGCCCCCCTGAAAGATATATGAATTGGCATCCCTTTGCAGAAGAAAACAGTGGTTCTGGTGAGATGGCTATAAGAGGTTCTTTTTTTTCTTCTTTCTTTTTTGGGAATTTCATTTTTACGCCATAAATCTTGACAAACAAGGAACCTGCCTAAGCAGTGTTGCTTTGGTTAAAACTGCACTAGGAAACTAAAATGATATCTGTGAAAAACGACACCTCAGCACTTTTCTTTATACGTTTGAGGGAAGTTTGTGCTTGTAGCGTGGGGGGTCCCTCAGTCCATTGGTCTCAGCCTCTTTCAGAGCCAATTGGTGAGGAAAAGTGTTATTTTGTTTTTGTCAAGAGAGTGAAGATTACACACACACATGTGTAGTGTATCTTGCAAAAGGAAAGAAAAAAAATTGAGATGCGTTGAAATGATTATTTCATTTACATTGCTAGTATTAAACACTAGCCGTATCTGGCTACCAACCGACTCATCCATCTTATTAATTAATTTGATTATACAACTTAAATTCGCTAACTGATGTAATTTTTGTTGGTTAAAAGTATTAATTATACTAAAAGATTGAGAAAGAAATTACAGTAGAGAAAAAGAAGAGCAGTAGATAGGAAATGTATTAGCATTTGAGATAAATTTTGATGGTATGTTTTTTGTACTACGTGAAACTAATGACATAAGTCTTTACATTCAACTTCTTTAAAGCCTGAAAACACGAGATCCATCGAAGATTATTTTTAAATTTTGTATAATTATAATCTACAATTATTGTGCATTATTAAGCCGTATTAGGTTGAAATTTAACCTCCTCATCATATAAAAAAAAATGAATTACATAATCTCCAGGAAACATACATGTTGCCTCAAGGAAAGATGAGCAGAATGCTATTAGTTAAAAAAAGTAAATTTTATGAAAATAAATATAGAAAATCTACTAAAAACTAAATTTATTTGAAGTAACGGAAGAAAGAAAGAAAGACTGATTTAAAAAAAAAAAACTACAAAACAATGAAAATGGACTGCATTTTAATTACAAATAAATGTAGTTTTACATTATAGGCGATGTATTTTGGAGACAAATCTATATTTTGAATTTTGACCTTATAGAAATTTAAGTATACATGCTCTTCAAAAAGATGAAAAATTATCTTTTCAACCTTTAAAGTTCAAAAAGTAAATGAATTTCAGTTATTTAAAAATTAAGGCAAGATTTTGCTGTTTTTTTTTCTGCAATATTTTTAAAAATACTATCAATAAAATGATTTCTGAATTCTTTATAATTAAAAATGTCTTATTGATACCAGTTTAATTGCTAAATTATTTAGCATTACCAATACAACGCTATGAAAACCTAAATCATCCAAAGAAGTTTGTTTGAAGGTTCCCTGTCTCTTCTTTCAACAGATTTTACTAATGCAAGTACACTCGCCTCTTCTCATACTTTGTCGCTAAAACTGTATACGAAATATTTAACTTCCGGAATTTCAAAATAAACAATTTTAATCATACTGTTATTTTAAATGCAGAAAATTATAAAGTGCTAAAAAAGGACATTTTGAAGACACGAAAAAAATGAAATATATAATAAAGAAATAAATTAAAATAATTATTTAAATATATAAAATAAAATTACGTAACAAATATAAACAAATTAAAAAAAAAAATTAAATAAAAAATAATATATATATATATATATATATATATAGACATATATATATTAAAACCATTAAAACTCAAACATCACCTTCTATATACACCTATTAAAACCCTCTTCATTTAAAATTAAAATATACCAACAATATAACCAATTATTATTCACCACAATGAACAGAAAAGCTAATAAGATTAAAACTATTACTTTCATGAGAAAGCCAACCAGATATGGAATTCTTATTAATCAAATGCCAATCTGACCTGCTTGAGTGGAATCGATTATGCTACATTATTTCAGTTCTAGGCAACAACCTAGAGGCCAAATTGGAAAAGACAACAAATATAGGAGTAAAACTCAAAATGTATATATATATTATGATTGTAGATGTGGGGCCTCTACTGATCTCCCTTGCAACCAATAGACCTCAGTCCGCTACTCGGTGTGACATACAGACCGATGGTTTATAAATATATAAAGAGGCATCTAGGACCAGTAATATGCTGAGGAAAAGCTACTGCATTTTAACTTTAAAAAATCATATATATATTCAACTAAAATTGTTTCATCTATTTTTTTATCAAAAAAAAGCTCTGTCCTTTTCACAAGTATCGCTGCAATTAGACGCGGCCAATCACTTTGACTCTTCTCAAGGCTGTAAAAGTATGCCTATCAAGACAGATTGACTTTTCTATTTTATAAATGTTAGCAAGGAGCCTTGCACGTCCCACTGAGCTGCCTAACCAAATAAGCTCATGGCTGCCTTTAACAGAAGAACTCTTCTTCTATTTGTTCTTCATCATCAAGAAATGTTCGAAATATTTGAGAAGAATTTCCACCGTTGGAAAAAATTTTCACACTCTTTTGACCAAAGAAGTTGTCTCTAGGGGTTCAAACATACAACCGATTTTGCTCCCAATATTTTTAATTCTGATTTAACTGAAAACTCCGGTTTTAAAACCAAAGAAAATTCAAAGTTGCATAAATAATGTCGTTAGGATTGGTGTCTTTGATGGTATATGTCTACAAGAGGCAAATCCCATGAAAGTCTGGGTTTGAACTGAATCAAGGTCCAGAAATAAAATGATCACCCATATAAAGGCAATGTTCACGTGTTCACAGACCCAAAACTACTGGATCGATTTACGCGTTGGGGTTTTGCAAAATGATCCATGTTGTCCAATGAATTTGTGCCATTGAAAACTTTGATCTGGACTATAATAGAAAGAAAGTTAGAGGCATTTAAATGTTTGGCTTACGTTGCTGATGGTTCATAGAATAAATGCTTCATAAATCAACGCAGGATTGCTCTATTGTGCTAGGTTGTTTTTCTGCCTCGCAGACCCTGAATAGAAGTAGGTTGCTATTGCCTCTTTTTTAATGCCAAATTCTGAGATTTGGTCTTTTCAAAGCCCTGGCCTTGAATTTACTGGCCTTAAATTACTTTTACCCTTTTGGCTTCTTTATTTTTTGCTTGTGACTTTAGAAAGATTTTAAATAAAACATCTAATGATTTTAAAATAAACCATTAATTTATGACACTTTTCAAATGGCCCACAATGAGCGGTCAAACGAAGTAGGTTCCAGAATAAGAAAGGTTTCTGTCACCTTTCTTCTAGAATGTATTAGATCAGAATGCCTCTACTTTGTAACTATGTTTGTCTCAAAATGTTACTACAAGAACCACTTTTGTTTTTATCTGTTTCTTTTTCATGATCGAGAATTTTATATAAAAACTTCCACAATAAAAGGTAAGTTATTTTTTTTCTTTCCAAAAAGAGAGAGAGATTAGGAGGAATGGAAAAGAGGACACCACATTACAGATCTTTTTCAGGAAAAAGGAAGAAATGAATATGTCTGTACTTCGTCTGTTTGAGTTAACATTCCAGCAATTTAACAAACGTTTCAAATGTCAAATCCATGTGATAGAAAAAAGCTAGAAACAATATTTAGAATGACGTAGCATATTGAATTTTGGGCGTCAAATCTATTTAAAATAATATCGAAACCAAGAGTAGCATTTTGATATTTTATCATTGCTTTTGAAATCTGTTTCATCTATTATGAGCCTGAAACTAGTTTTTTTTTATATTAGCGGTTTTTAATGACAGGCTACTACTATGAGCATGAAAGAACTTTTAATTTGTTTGCACTACATTTAAAATACGAGAGAACATTGAAGTTCACAGAAATGTTTACGCAGAGTAGGCTCGAGTGCTGTTGTTAATTTTGTGAAGTTCCGTAATGTTTAATTTTAAATAAGTTTCGTGGTAAGTTTGTTAATGTTCACATTAATTGTGATGATTTTGGCTGCATTAGGATCGAAAATACAGCGTGGCAATAGTCGATTACGCATGCAAATGAATCGATTTAAATCAATTAGTAAAACTTATTTTGTATTGCATTTCAGTATAATTCTGAAATTGAATATAGCTTTATATCCATTTGTGGTTTACGAAAGTATGCTGAATAATGTTTGCATAACTAAGTAATTAAAATTCAAGAACGAAGCACCTGGGTTGTATTGTTTTGAAAGGGTAAAGTTTAAATTGCCAACACATTGAAGGCACCACTTGAGCCAACATTGTTCATTGGCTTGGTACTTCAACACAATCGAAGTATTTTTTTGAATAACATACGAAATTATAACACGTGTTTTCAAATGACTTCGTTTGGTGCAACGAATATAATAACTCAGAATTATATGCCAAACATTCAAGATTCTAGGACAAATATACCACACAGCAGGCTCTTTGTTTCCATTTACGGATGCTGACCACAAATTTCTGCAAATATATTTCATTGGAAATTCAAGTGACCAAGTAAATCGATACACACACATATAAACACACGTACGAACACTGCCTTTGTTATATATAGATATCCAATTTTAAATAAATGCAATAATTGATATGAAACTTTCAATTGAGTTCATTTAATCTATATTTATTCTGAAATCTAGCAATAGCAAAGCATTGCCGGGTTCAGCTATTATAAATATCACTCGTGCGAAATATTCTTCAGTATTGCTTAAAGAAACATTTTCTCTAGTTCTTTACTTCCACATGTTCTAGGAAACTTCATTTCACTGTTAACATCGTCAGAACGCTCTTGTCCAAAAGTTAAGCACAATTCGTAAAAGGCAAAGAATTTGTAGTTAATACGGGTGCGGTGGTTCATAATCAGTTTTGAGGAATCGTGAGTCGTACAATCGTAGGAACTCACATTTTAAAGTAAACATTCGTTCACAAGGTCATATAGGAGACCAACCAGAATGTAAAGATTTAAAAAAAAGAGAAGTAGAGAAAAATCAAGAAAGCAAAAAAAAAAAGAGAAATCCAAAAGGATTTAGGCTCACTTCGTTTCACAAAAAGCTGATAGTGATTTGTATATTCGGGGAGATACACAAATTTTTTTAAAGAATCTCGCAATTTTTCCGCGCGTTTTTTTTTCTTATAACCTTTAGAGTTTTCAACTAAATTATGCGAAATTTACAGAATACGTGACAATATATTTGCGGAGCCTTATATTAAAATTAAAAGTTAATACTTTGAATATTCAAGGAAATGTGAGTATTTGTAGAAAATAATTTTGAACTTCACATGTGTGCAAAACATAGTACAGTGAAACCTCTGTGTAACTTTACTGTCTATGACGATAAATCTGACTAAAACGATATTTGTTGTGGTCCCGGCGAAATTCCTATTTATTTAATGCATTCTGAACCTGTCTGCAGCAATGATCACTTTTTAGATGCACCTGTCTATAACGATAATTTTACCTTTTTAAAAAGCTGGTAAAATACAATCTAAATTATTTTCCCTTTGAAAACGACACCTCATCGTCCAGAATGTGAGATTACAGGGAAATCGGGGAGATGGGACTAGAAACAGGAGACTGTTGTAGCAAGAAGATCCGTGAATCTACGATGGCGCGGATTAAAACATATGCATTTTCATACATTGCGTAAAACATAGGTATTATTATGAAGTAACATTTATACTTTAATCTCCCTACTTTGTATACTTTTATTGTTAGTAAAAATGTTAAAAAATTTCAATTTGTAGTTCTTAAAAAGAGTTTAAATAATTTAAAGTTTATAAAATACAATTTCATTTCAGCGAGTATTTGTAGGATGAATGAATAAACGCAATAAAATGTGTTAAGTGTATTAGTGCATGCACACATACATAAAAATTGGCTACGCAAATGCTTAAACTGTCTATAACGATAGTCTGTCTATAACTATATTTTCCCCATGTACCTACAATGCCATTATAAACAGGTTTTACTGTATAATTTTTCTTTCATAATTTCGAAGCCATATATATAGTCAGTTAAAATAAAAATTTCATTTAATTATTTTTTTTCCAAAATAATAAAGTTGAATTTCATTGACGATTCAGAAAAATATTGGCATTGCTGAGAAATTAATTTCAATTGCTCTCTATGAGAAGCTAAATGATGAAGATTTTTAAACAAATTGTTATTTTTTAAGCTTGAATATTCCCATGTGCATTCAACGTGATTCTAACTTTTATACCATTCAAGAAGATCTGACGATTCAAGTCTAAAAAATATCAAGTGATTTTCTTAATTGGAAGTTTCCTTTCCTCACTGGAAACTGCCTCAGCAATCGTCGTTGTAATCAGGCCCTGCCTTAGCAAGTGCGGGGCTCAATTGGAAACAATTTTTGATAGCCCCGATTTCCCAGCTAACTTGCATCAAAGCCTGTAGGTCATTAGCATTTAAAATAAATCAAATTAAAAAATTAATTTATATTAATTAAAGTTTAATTAATTAAATTAATTTTACATTTAATTATGTTATTTATTATATATTAATAACTAATAATTAATTATTAGTTAATAATTAATTAGGGAGTCAAATACAGCATAATAATTGTATTAACTGACTACCAACGACCCTTTTTCATAACACTAGCAACTTCAGAATGCAAAGAAGATACGATTTTTATTTATGCTTGATAAATCAAAATAGAATAAACTGCATTTTTTTTACTTATTTTTAATATTTAATTTGATCTTTACGCATTTTATTCTTAAGTATTTTAAATAAAACAATGCGTTTCCTTGTTTGATGAATTTTTATAAGGCATTATTACAGAGACCAATTATATATCCAATCACAGAAATTATGGTCTAGGCCATGGGTAGACAATTTTTCAAGCCTCGTGGGTCAAACTGAAATCCTACACAATATTTTAGTTTGTGAACGATTTAGAAATAATTACACCTTATCAATATAGTTTAAAAAATTAAGATTATATTTAGTTTAACATTTAGGTGTATATAGTGTTTAAGACTTTAAAAAACACAGTACGTTTTTCTTCAACATAAATAATCAAAATAATTTTATGCTTTTATTTGTGAAAGAAAAATTAAGCTGGTTTTTTCAGATTATCAAATAAAATGATAGAAAAGAAGGGTCGCAAATTTTTTGCAGAAGCTAAAAAATTTAGTTATTATTTTAAATAAGCACAACAGAGATTTTATTAAAATAATTACATTAGGATATGAATCAATGGAAGGAAAACAACGAAATTTTAAAGCACTAATTTGTACTCACCCCAAAAAAGTGGTAGAAATAAAATAATTTTTTTTCTATATACGTCGTTTTTTATGATTTCAAGGAGCCTTCTTCGAAGAAAGTAGAACAAAGCGTTTGGTCGTGACGGGATAGCAAACGAATTTACAGATAAACGCAATGTTGAAAGGTCAAATTAAAAGATAGTTCTCTTAGTTCAGTCAATAAAAGTGCATGTATGAGTATGTGACTGTCTTTTTGCGCACAAGACAGACCTCTGAGCCTAGACTTTTATTGGTAAAACCAAGAGATATATTGGTATATTTGTACCAAGACCAAATTTGGTACAAATATATTATGAAGGATTGGAACGAGCGCCTCAGAGAGCTTTTTTAAAAATTTTAATTAATTAAAAATTAAGCAAGAATATGGTATGTTTCAGTGATGAATGCAAAAAATATTATGACACAAAAAACTTTTATACACTATCTTGTATTTCAAAAATATATCTTTCAAATCTAATGTGCCAGTTTATTTGTCGGACAATTTTTCTCCTTAAATTTGAAAATCCTTTTTAATTTATGCTTAATTTTCAACAATAGCTTGCAATGCTGTAATGAAATTTGAATCAATTTCATTGATTCATCAAATCTTTAAATCTAATGTTTCTCTTACGTTAAAAAACGAGATAAAAATTTATTTTGTTTTGATTATAGTAATGTAAAACCTTCTTTTGTTATAATAAAATACAGTTTATTTTCCTTTTCTCTGCTATTTTTTTAATTTAATTTTTTGTTACTTCAACTAAATTTACTTTTTGGATAGATTTATTTATTATTTTGATAAGTTTAAATTCTAGTTATGAACTTAAATCTATTTTTTCACTGAAAGCAGGATAATCCTCTCTGGAAATATATGACATTTGTTTATTTCTTATAATTATGTTAAACAATCATGTTATAATTAGATAAATAATGTGTAATAATAGTAATTTCAATCTGAACAAACCATCTCTTGCATGATCAAAACGAAAATTAATCTTCATTCAATTTTACGATTTTAAAGAGCCAGCCTAATTCTTTGTTAAGAATTGAATGTAAAGATCTAATTATTAATTTGATAAGATGAAAAACACACTGCTACAAAATTTAGTTTCAAGTATTGATACATTTCCTGTTCACTGTTTTTCTTTTCCTTGTATTACTAACTCATTCTTTTGAAACAATTAATGCTTTCAGCTTACGAAAAATTAAATAATTTGACGTATTTAAAGTAAGTTGGCATAATTAATATACAGTCAATAAACTGGGCGAATCATTCGGTCACCGAATACAGCTAGTATTTAATGACAAAAGCAATGTAAAAATAAAGAAAAAATAATTTGAGCTCACCTTTTTAAAAGTACGAAAATGTAAGAGAATGACATATGTCCTTTGTGCGTCTTGTTTCTGTCGGGTGACCGAAAACAGAAATGTCTCAATTATTTGCCCCTAAAGAAGCACCAGATAGTTGGCGCTGTCTAAAAAGGGTGATAGCTCATCCCCCCCCGAAATACATAATATCCCTTTTCCTTCGTGCCTTTAGCCTCCAAATTACATTATCTCTTTACCTCTCTTGTCAGGGCTTTAGGGTTCGAATAAGACAGACTAGTAAAATGAGCTGCAAAAAAGAAGAAAAAATATGTCATTGTGCCCTCTCTAGCAAGAACCACATACTTCTGCAAAGAGAGATTCTTCGGACACGCCTACGGCCGCAATAAAATGTCAACAGCATCAGTTTGTAATATATGAGTAATACTAGCTATTTTGTTTAAGAATTTCTCACCTTCCAGCCCCCCCCCCTCCCGGTAGTATATTGTCTCAACACTGATCGTCGGCAAGTAGATTTCAAAGCAGGAAATAAATCCTAAGAATAGTATTATGAAATTTAAACGATACTTGATTTTAATTAGAACATGTTCAAGTACAATGCAATTGTAAATCAAATGAAAGCACAAAATTAAATTACCCTTAAAATGCCTTAAAAAAATCTCGGGGCCCCCAAAAGTTACAGGGTCCATAGGCAGTTGCCTACATTGCCTATTTGATAACCCGGCCTTGTATATAAGGAGTTTTGGGGCAACAAATGTTATGATAAACTGGAAAAACAAAGCATTATTACGAAACTGATATAACAAATCATTCAAGAATAATGGTTTCAGTAGTTTGATTTTTTAAAAATACAAAATTATAATTTGCAATTGGTTTCAGACAAAGCGGTTAATAATTTACAAAACTTTTTCTATCAATCAATCTCAATATTCTTTATTTATAGGATCGAACATTTTTTAAAGTATAAAACAACAGGATGCAAAACTACAAAAAGGTTATTAGAAAAAATTACGAAGAGGAAGTTTTCAGAAACTATCTTTACTTTTTTTTACTGCTAATTCCTTCAAAATATTTCTAGCTATATTTATAATTGCCGTATAAAGCATATAGTTCAAGACTACAAATTTAAGATCAGCTAATTAAGCTTTCACTTGCAAAGTTTTAATAAACATAATTAAAAACATTATTTATTTCAGTTTAAGGTTAATTTATTCTACTAAAGTTAGCTTTTCTTCAGTAAGCAAACTAGTAGTAATTTAAAAGACTTACTGGTACAGTAGAAAAAAATATGCAATGGTATGAAATGCATGTTTAACAAAAATAAATAATAATCAGATTTAAATGAACATTTTCATCATTATTTTAATGATTGTTCAGAAGAAAGTTAAATCATTTTATTTCAGACAATCAAAATTACTATAAGAGACAATAGTCTTCTCGATGTTCAAAAAAAAAAAAATTGCTTGGAAATCAAACGGAAGTATATACTCTTATTTCGCATCTGAACATCTGAAAAATCTTATTTTATTTTATCGTGAACATCCGCAAGTAATTTATATTTGCAAAACTTTCTTAGATCTATTAAAACAAATAATGTTTTTGTAATGCAACAAAAACATGTTTTCTAAATAATTTATTAAAAACAATAATTAATTGATTTTAATTTGAATAAATTCGATTACATTCTTTGTAGCACGCTAGCGCGGGGCCCTATTTGGAACAATCGGTCCAACCGGCTTAAGGCCGGCCCTGGTTGTAATACGATAGCCGTACAGTTGGGCAATCAATGAGTGCCTCCGGAAGCCCTGCAACAAAACTCTCGCTCCTGAAATTATCGCTAGCCACCCAGCTGAATCGCTAGCCCCAGAACAACAACAAAAAAAATATGTCCGCCATTCTGGAAGAGAATGGGGGGGGGGGCTACCCCCTTTCGTGTCGTATATACGCACTTGTGTCTGACCTGTTATTATATTGCAATTACTTTTTTGGAAAGTCTAGATAAGAAATTTTTTAAGCAAATTCAATACATGGCATTCTGGACAGTCTATGATTTAAAACCCGAAGGGGGGCTTGAGCCCCCCCCCAACCCCACATGATCCGTCTCGAACGTGTGCGGTATTTTATACTATCCGATCGAAGATTATTATAGTTAATCGAAATGATTGCTGACTAACTGAATTAGGGGAATCATCTGCGCAAACGATTCTGGTAAAATATATAGGGCTGGGAAAATAGTGTACAAAAATCGTCCCTAAAAAAATTATCCTAAAGTTCTGCACATTCAGCTTTGATTATTCGCAAGTTTCTGGCTGTAATTCGCAAACTACGTTAGGTCCCCCTCTCTATGAAAAGTGAAAAGAGCTGCCATTGGAAGTTCTGAGAGATTTTTCAAAGCTTCCAAGGATGTTTAGAACAACTGATTTGGAGATGGAACAGATGTATTGCTCTAGATAGGGAGTATTTTAAAGGGGAAAGATTGATGTCCTCTAAATTCTGTGAAATAACGTTTTCACGACCTCAGTTTACATATTTATTGGACAGACTACGCATTTTTAGAACTTTGTAAATGAAACCGAAGAGGTAGATATTTTATTTGCAAATGCATATAACTTTTGCCTTGTGGCATTTTTGTTTTCCTCCAAATGTTTATATTTAATTTGTGAATAATCCATCAACACCTTTGATTAAACATATGTCTGTTTTTTTTTTTTTTTTTGTTTTTTTTTGACAGATTGATGGAATTTTGTACATCAACTACAGGGTAACAAAAAAGTATAGGGATCATTTTAGAAGGCTTTTATTTCCTAAAGTTATTACACAAATTCAGCGATGCTTCTCAATATGTCGACCTTCGACATAATAGATTTGTCTACGCTTCGGCCATGATTTCAAAGCCCATAAAATTATTTCCTGGGGGATTTTCTTCACCTCTTCTGTAATAGCCTTCTGAAGGCCCCTCAGCGTAGAAACTCTTCGCTTATTCAGTTTGTTTTTCAGATGTCCCCATAGGAAATAGTCACATGGTGCAGCGTCAGGTTTGGCATCCATTGTTGTGGCCTCAGGAATTGCACTTGCTGATCCATGAGGAATTTCTGGGTGACCCTAGATACATGCGATGGGGCAGAATCCTGATGCAAAACTGCATCACCATTTGGGTACAATCTGCGGTAATCATCCTTAAGAAAGTGCTTTAATATCTTCTGTATGTAATACTCAGAATTTATTTTGGCCCCAGGTTGCACAAACCGTGGTTTGGTAACACCATTGACGGGAATGCCCATCCAAACCATTACGCCTTTGGGATGAGGCACCGTGGTTGATGGAGTCAAGTCTCGCCTGTTATGGTCACGGCTAAGATATTGAACTTTAGATTTAGCATTGGTATCGGATAGATAGATCCAAACTTCATCAGTTGTAATGAACTTTTGCCATCTGTCCTTAAGGAGAAGCTTGTAGAGTGGCCATGAACGTTGCCACCTAATCTGCACCGATCTCTCATTTAAGTGATGACATTTGTGTTTTTTGTGGCATTTTTTTCTTTTACGTATGTTTTAATTGATAGCTTACAACTTGCTTGCTCACGTTAAAAGCTTTAGCCATGCTTGCCTGTGTTGGTGGATTCGGTTTCGATGCCATCTTCCTCAAGCCTCTGCAAATATGAGTTCTTCAATTTGCTTTGCCGTACATTTTTTTATTGGTTTTGAATTTTTTTTCGTCGATCCAAGTTTTGAATTCTTGATGCGACTGATATGTCTGAGTGAAATCGCAATACTTTTCTTTTTAAAATGGGTTTGTATAATCCTGTGGCTCCATCGAAGTTCTAAAAGTGCTTGTACTTGACCAATCAGTATTTGGTTAAATTTCTTCAAAGACATTATTATGATTTTATCGACCAGTATTGCAATCGAAAGTCTAATAGCAGAGCTTTCGATCTGTATGCTACAAATGTAAAAAGGTTTTATAACTTTACTGGTAGATAACCACAAAAGTGATCCCTATACTTTTTTGTTACCCCGTAATTAGTGTTTGAGGGACATTTATATTGATCGGAAGAGTGAACGGGACCACATAAATATGTAAATTTTGTATTAGAGAATTAATGCTGTGCAATTTTTAACCGATTTTATCAGAATTCTGCACTTCTTAAAATTCATCTTAGTAATTTAACATGTATATATAGGATCAGTATTTAAGGAACTAAAACCGATGCCGAACTTATTCGGACACCCTGTAGATGCTACTGAAGGCGCTACCTATGACATTTTACAGTGCATTAAATCGAAATCGTGACATCTGGCGCTACCTATGACATTTTACAGTGCATTAAATCGAAATCGTGACATCTTCTCTATTTTTGAAAAGTGTCGTAAATTGGGTGGCTTATAAATTTCACAAATCCTTTCTGTCTGTAATTAGAATTCGAAGGTACATTTTGTAGGAAAAATAAAGGATCAGAGTAATTAATAGGTTCATATCTTAACAGAGAATTGCTGCTGGCGAATTGGATTGCTGAATTTTGGTGTCCCAATTATACTATCAAAGTCATCATGGAGTGTTTTTTGTTACTTAACACAGTACGTAATACCTTTGACGAGAATTTAATTGTAGTAGTTTCTGAAATAATTACTCTTTTTGTTACTTTTTTCCACTCTAATTGCGGGGGTTAAACTTGTTGTTTTGAAAATGGTAGTTAAATGACAGTTTCTAAATTTTAATTATAAACAGATCTCATTTACAAAAGCGACCAGGCTTTTGTAGTCTTTAACCCTTAATTACTCATGCTGGTGTATTTTGTACACCATTGGAGCTTTAACGGCCGTTGTTTTAATTTTGCTTCACCCTTCAACTTTTTCTCCCAGCTAACCTACAGGTGACTCATGCTGAGTAGGGTGGATCGCTCTTCTATCGAGAAAAAAAATTATTATTAATCAAAACCTACCTATGCGGTAAAGATGTTCTATGGTATGGAGATTAAGAGAAAAATAATAAAAAAAAATTAAATTCAAAACTAAATACTGCCGCAAGGGGGTTGAATTTTCGGAAAAAAATGGAAAAATACTGAATTTTGATTATACGATTTTAAAATAAATATTATTATTAATCAAAACATGCTTATGCGGAAAAGATGTTCTATGGTATGGAGATTAAGAGAAAAATAATAAAAAAAATTTAAATTCTAAATTTAATACTACCGAAAAAGGGTTGAATTTTCAAAAAAAAAAAAAAAGGAAAAATACTTAATTTTGATTATTGATTATACGATTTTAGATTCGAAATAATTGCATTTTTTGCAATATAAATAACCGAAAGTGATGATTAATGAGTAGTGAGTACTAAGTAGTGAGTAGTATAATGTACATTGCAACATTTTATGACTCAACTCTCCCTCCCCACACTGTCAAATCAGTCCGGTTAAACAACTATAGAGCAGTAGGCAAAGACTTTGCGTGCTTTCAGAATTCTTCGAAGAGCTAATTCCCTTATGTGATTTCCGTCGTCAGCTAGCATTGATATCAGGACATTTTCTGGATGGCCAAAAGATCAGTTTCTTTTAATAACAGGGGTCTATGATATCCTTCAAATCATTCGAGAAATAACGCGATAGAACGATTTATTGATGCAAATGATGTGCCTCATAGATTAATTATGGTTTCGTTCTGATCTTGAACCACATAGACGCATAGACTTTTGCGAGACGCATAGATGTCATTAATATCAATAAAGCCTCGGATGAATTTTCGTAGGCTACATTGAACCTGAGAATTCTGTTCGCGATTCTAAGCCTCCTTGAGTGGCAAACTTTTCCAGGATTTATCTTTGACAGACTTTCTCTGCAATGTCAGCCGTTTATGACTTCACAAATTTACATTAAGTACAGTTGATCAGTACTTAAGTCTTTCTTGTTAGTAACTTCACATAGCGTGTATTCTATTGGCGTGGATGAAACTAGAGGTAGCTTCTCGCATCCGGCCAACGATTTTCTTATTTCCCCAGTCAGGCTTCGGGGCCTAGTTGTGGTGATATCCACGTGCGCGAAAAGATGACGCAGTGGAAGCTCGTTGGAGTGTAACTGGCACACAAACCATTGTAGTGGATGATTCAGGATCAGTTCCATGTTACGTATAATACCTCCTTTGACACCTGTGTTGACAGATGTTCCGTCGCAACCAACTTTGTTACATCTATGTCATTGTCAACGCATGACAAAAAAAAAACTATATATGTTATTTCCAATAATTTGCGCTCTCCCGAAATTTACAGACACGAGGCCGATGTACTCAGAGCCAGGTTCTTTTACCAAGCTTATGTGTTCTTCTATTATGACTTTTCTTCTGTAGTCTCCCATTGATAGAGTCCTGTCTTTTCGTCCATCGAAGTATAAACCAAACTGGTCATGGTCATAATCTTTTATGACCTGAGACAATAAAGTGGTTCTTGCCTTTGTTCTCCCACGCCGAATTTTATTTCTGTCAACAACGTTCAAAACATTGCTTTCTGAGATAATGCCCACATCTTGAAGCGCAGCTGACACGATGGCAGCGCCCGCTCGGTCGGAAAAACCAAATCGGTCCAATCAAAGAATGTACAGCGTGAAGAAGGGACACTTCCATAGACGTAATGTTAACCAACGACCGCAGCGCTACCTGGTGCCTGGCGAGGAATATGCTCGGCAGGAAAAGCAACTTCCAGATGTCTCGCTCATGGGCATTCAGGCTTCTAGATCGTTTTCCTAGCGCTTTTTACGTTCATAGAACACATTTAGTAGACTTTTTAAGAGTTTCACGATTGATAAAAATATAGAAAGAAATAGAAACAAAAATTTAAAAAGTTTTTTTATAAAAATAAATGCAGAAAATCATATATTAATATTTTCCTAATAAGACTTGATTGTTTAGAAGAAATATATATTTGTAGGTCTAAATCGGTAAAATCAGCCAAATAAAGTTTTTTTTATATTTAATTAAGGGTCTAAATTTTTGCATAGCAAATAGAGTAAAAGGAAATAATCAAAGTTTGTTAAAATAACTTTAAAAATAAACATTTATAATTACTACAAATACAAAATAATTTTCAAACAATTTGATGAAGTTTTGACTGAGACTTTATTCAGAATAAGAGCAACAAACAGAAATCAGAAGAAAACATAGAATATTTACCTAAGTAAATGAAATTCATGGCAAAACACAGAAAATAGCAATTGCATTACAACCATCTAAGGGCCAAGTGCATAACCGAATTGTGGTGAATGAGTCGTGCATCGAAATTGGTGCAAGTCATAAGGGAATATCAGCTGCAGAATATGCACCCTTTCTATAAGAAGAGAAAATTTAAAATAAGTAAGCATAAAAAAAATATCCATTTGAAAAATTATAATACAAGATGAAGAAATAAGAAAACTTGTTATTGAACTTTTACTAATTCTTCGTATAAACAACTTTTACAGGATTGGTAATTTATAAAAAGACAAGCCCTGTGCAATGCAACTGAACCAAAGCACAG